>LPNX010544700.1:312996-527369 GCA_001517045.1 Pseudotsuga menziesii
CTCTATTCTTGAAAGGAATCACATCAATATTCCGGAGAGCTTTCGAAAGAGAGATCACCAAGATCGGGAACCACAGCATGAGAAAGGTCATGCCCTCATGGCAAGCACTTTGAAGTCAAAATCACTGCTGATTGACAGTGGAGCTTCGAATCACATGATGGCTGAAAAAGACTCCTTTTCATCCTTGGAGACCAGAAAATCCATCCCCATCCACTTGGGAGATGACTACCATGCCCAAAAGGATCCAAGATGGCAAGTTGCCATGGATGAAGAGATGAATTCTCTTCAGAAAAACACTACTTGGGAGCTAGTTTCTCTTCCTGCGGGAAGGAAATTGGTTCAATGCAAGTGGGTGTTTTGGACAAAGGTTTCTGCTGATGGAAGCACCTGCAAATATAAGGAAAGTATGGTAGCAAAATGTTTCTCTCAGGTCCAAGGAGTGGACTACCATGAGACCTTTGCACCGGTTGCAAAAATGGACTCCATCCGCCTTGTTTTGGCTATTTCCGCATCCAAGCACTGGGAGGTGCATCACATGGATGTTAAGTCAGCCTTTCTGCATGGATATATTCATGAGGATATATACATGAAGCATCCTGAAGGTTACATCACTGATCCATCTTTGGTTTGCAAGCTAAAGAAGTCACTATATGGGTTAAAACAGGCCCCAAGAGAGTGGTATTCCAAGATGGATGCCTTCCTTCTCTCGCAAAAATTTCAGTGATGTAGATCAGATCCAAATGTGTATTTACAGCAGCATGATGATCATATTATTATTATTTTTTTATATGTTGATGACTTACTGATCACAGGTAGCACAATTGCCTCCATTTCAGCCATCAAAACTGCTCTCCACAATGCCTTTGAAATGAGTGATTTGGGGCTTCTAAAACAATTTTTGGGGCTCGAAATCGAGCAAAATTCTGATGGGATTATGGTCACTCAGTAAAAATACATTTCAGACCTGTTAGTCAAGTTTAACATGGCTGAATGTAGGCCTGCACCATTCCCTTTCCTTTCAGGGATCAGCCTTGAAGAAGGAAAAAGCACACCTCCCATGGACTGCACTATCTATCGACAGCTGATTGGTAGCTTATTGTACTTGACACATTCTAGGCCTGATATTTGTTATGCCATGAATGCTGTATCAAGATAAATGCAGAAGCCTCATGATATTCATTGGAAGGCAGCCAAGAGGATCCTCCAGTACATTCAGGGAACCAGGACCTACGGCATTCACTATGCTGCAGACTCCGAGCTAGAGCTGGTTGGATACACAGATTCCGATTGGGCAGGTGATTCTATTGATTGGAAGTCAACTTCTAGATATGTATTCATGTTTGGTGGTGGCCCTATTTGCTGGTCAAGCAAAAAGCAGTCTGCCATAGCACTATCTTCAGCAGAGGCCGAGTATCGAGGAGCGGTGAATGCTTGCATCCAAGCAGTTTGGTTGCAAGGAATTATTTCAGAGTTTGATCTTGGTAGTACTTTGTCCATTGTTCTCTTTTGTGACAACCAGAGTGCTATTAAGATATCCACGGATCTAGTTACCAGGCAGAGGACCAAACATGTAGAGATTCACATGCACTACATCAGGGAGCTAGTGCATGACAGGACCATCATTCTGCAATACTGCCCGACTGGTGAGCAGATTGCCAACATCTTCACCAAGAGATTTTCAGAAAAGAAGTTCACTTACCTTTGTTCACTGTTGGGGGTGAGTTCATCAGGGTGATCCAGACTACTTTCAGTGTTCAGCTTGAGGAGGGGTTTTTCCCACTGGGTTTTCCCTCTTTTCCTCACTTAGTTTGTTTTGAGCATTGTTTCAGTTGCTTTATTGTACAGGGTGACCTATGGCCTTTGTTGCCAGGGCCCTAGAATTTTATGCATCTATGTTTTCTAACTCTTCCTGAGTATAGCTTAAGGGGGGGTGTTGGAGACATTTACCTTCATACTCACTCCTTCGGTCAAATTGGCCTAGTTAAACCACTATCCTAAGTTTAATTGACATCAGTGGAGCATTAATTACCATCATCCCAGTCACTCCCACACCTACCTACAGTCAAGGAGGCTAACTTATCCTTTCCTATAGTCAAGGAGGCTAACTGGAGCACTCCAGGGGTGATCTTTGTGACATTCATGCACCTAATTGCTAACTGGGGGTTACTTTCAGTTCAACCAATCAGTTACAGTCAGTTAAGGCGCCTCCATGCATTAAATATATTATTTAATGATTATTTAATATTATTTTAATGAACTGGAGTGAACAAGGTGCCTTCACCAACTTCTGATGGTCAGTTCAGCTTCAGTTAACCTCATTAGGGTTTATTGGAGTCATGCAGTACTAGCACTTGATGATTGGATTTCTATGACATGTGTTTGATCTCCTTCAGTTGAGATTCAGTCATTTATTGCACTCCAACTTCAGTTAGGGTTTGGTGAGTCAATTAGGGTTTTGTTCAAGTGGTTAACTGAGTGAGATTGCATGGCAAAGAGTCAGTTAAGCTAGACTCACTCATTGAATTCGAATTGTCCCTTAGGTATTCGAATTCTTCATTGAGTTAAGCCATTGCTTATGCATGGTATTGTAATCCTTTATTGTTCATATAATATACATAGAGGAAACCTATTTTGGTATTCCAATTATTGCTAATTCATGTGTATTTGTCAAATTATTCTTTGATGATTTTGATTCCTAGTTCCTAGATCATGTGCAAGAATTAATACTCCCATTTGAACCAAATTTATCTTGCTCTTGTATTAAGGACTCAACAAAAGAATCTAGAGATGGAATCTTTCAATTAGGAATGGAATATCTTCCAGAATGGAATGTATAGACAAAGTCTAAGTACTCAGATCCAATATTGATCAATAATGACATCACAAGTTGCTCATATTTCCTCTCTAATCCACATTGTTTGCATTGCAATACTAGTGAATTGCATTTTGTGAAGAATTGCTAAATAGATTTGAAACTGCTAGGCTATAGAGCTATGAGATCATTCTCCAATATGTTCCCTCGAAGCACATATTGTTTTCCAAACAAAGATTCAATATTTTCCCAAGCTTCCTTCAGAGTCCTAAGTCCCTCAAGATGGAACAAAATATCCCAGGAGATATGAGTGCACATGAAGCCAAAAGCCACATCAAGCCGATTCAAAAATTTATTCTTCTCAACATACTTCCAGGGCTCAGTTTCTCTGCTCATTGTCATCCTATACTAACCAATATTGCGCAAGGTTACCTGCATAGATTCCCTCTAATCAGAGTAGTTGAAGGGTGTAAGGATTCAGGGTACAAGAACTGAAGAATCCATCTTTTTGTATGCTGAATCAGTCAATTCCTCAAGAATCTATGTAGGTACCTGCAAATATCACTGCAAAAATCAAATCAATTCACAATCATTTCAATTTCAATCCTTTCCATATCGACATGTACACTTTCTCAGAGTCTGTCACACCTGGATCCACTTCTCTGAACATAATTCAGAGGGATAAGGGCTATCATTCTAGGATTTATGTGGAAACTCAATTGCTTCTGGTGTACAATGGATATTAGACAAGACTTGCTGTTAGCCTGAACAAGGATATGATACCATGTTTGAATTATTGAACCATTGATCTATAGGAAATGAGATAAATTGAAAGGTAGAATTGTGCAGTGGAATATCAAGAACAATGTACACTGAACAAGACAAATTTGAGACAAATATGATAAGAATTGATCAGTTAATTACAACATTAATCTTCATTATTCCCAATAGTACACAACAGTGTTACAATAAGGAGAATTTGAATAATGTGGATAAGATTTGAATCCACCAACTAACCCTGATTGACTGACTAACTAGGAGTGTCTAAATTACTACATGGGAGCCACTAGTCTAACTCACGATGTCTAAATCAGGCCGAAAATCAGCTAAACTATTTAAACCAGTTAAAATGATGAGGTAGGTGGAAAAAGATGCCACTTCCCCATGTATCCATGCAAAACAGGCGCTAGAATAACTGAGAGTGATCTAACTGAATGTAAGTGAAGGTTGACTAAGCATAATTGACTACCTACCACAAGCAACTGATGGAGGCTGCTGGTGGAACTCAGAGTGGCTACTATAATGTAGGGAATGGCCTCAGAGGAACTTAAAATCATGCATGAACATGCAATAAGTGGAATTTAACCTCTATATGTGTTCCCCATACTGTAGTACAATAATAATGCCTCCCTATGCTAGACAAGATGATCAAATAGACTATATATGGACAAGGGAGGATCATATAATCCTAACATGTTGACCTTGTCGAGTATGAAGGATATCCTTATCTAAGATATGAGCAATATTTTCCTTTTTATTTATTGAAATGGATTGTTCCCAATCCACCCTTGCCTCATTGTCATCACCCATATATAAATCGCAAACATTAAACACATGGGGAATATCAAGATCAATTGGTAAATTGACCTTACAAGCATTGTCATTAATTTTCTTGAGAATCTTGTAAGGACCAATTTTATTATACTTCAATTTTTGGTAGTTTCCTTTAGGAAACCACTCTTTTCATAAATAAACCATCACCAAATCAATTTCATTGAATACATGATCTCTTCGGTGAGCATCTTTGATAATTTTTTTTTGCTTGTTACTGGCCTGCAAATTTGGCCTCACTTGTTGCTGCAACTATTGAATGTGTTTTGAAAATGGTTCCCCATCATCACTGATTCAATCCCCAAGAGGTGGCTACGTAGAACATAGGACACCCATAATATTTCTACCATAAACAACATGGCATGTAGATTTTACTGTAGATCTCTCACTAAACTATTGTAGGAAAATCCTGCTTGAGGTAAAACTAAATCGCATTGCTTGGGATTCTCTCCAACAATGCTCTGTAATAGGTTTCCCAAAATCTAATATGCTACCTCAGTTTTCTCAGTATATTGGAGGTGATAGGAAGTGTTGAATTGTAATTTTGTCGTAATTCTCTTCCATAAAGTCCTCCAAAAATGACCCAAGAACCGACTATCTCTTTCAAAGGTAATAGTTTTTGGAACACCATACAATCTAACAATTTCTCGCTGTGTGTGTGGGTTCCCCAACAAAAATTCCATGCTTAGATATGTCCATGGGTCCATGGGAATTGGCAATGGAATGCATAAACCTATATTCTGTGAGCGTCCTTTAGACATTTGACAAATTCAACACTTTTCCACATACTTGGTTATATTGTTTTTCATCTTCGACCAATAATACTTATCTTCGATTAAGGCTAGCACCTTTTCCTTTCCAAAATGTCCTTCCAAGCCGCTACTGTGAAGTTTTTTGAGAATATTTTCTCTCATAGAACCAATTGGAATGCATAGTTGTTTTCCTTTGAAGAGGTATCCATCTTGCATAAAATATTCACTATGAATAAAATCCATGTTCCCTGCAACTAGATTCTTCAATTGTTCCACAATATCTCGAAAATCATTATTTGACACATAAATATCCTTCAATACAACACGCCCATCTACTTGATTTTCCCTGGTCGTCAAAAGAATAGTGCGTTGACTCAAAGTATCTGTAACATGATTTTTCTTTCCTGATTTGTGTTGAATAACAAAAGTGTATCCTTGTAAGAAAGAGACCCATTTTGCATGTCTACTGTTCAATTTCTTTTCGGTGTTCTCATATTTTAATGCAATGTGTTCGGTAAATAGCACAAGCTCTTTTGGCACTAAATAATACCTCCAATATCGCATTGCTTACACAATTACATAAAATTCTACTTCATATGTGGATTACTTCTTTTATTACCTCATTCAACTTTTCGCTAAAAATTGCAATTGGTCTTACTTGGCTAAGTACAACTCCAATTCCTACATGTGAGGCATCAATCACAGTTTGCCTCAAACACTTTATCAAAATATGGTAAGGATAATATAGGTGCCTAAATTACCTTCTTCTTTATAAACTTAAAACATTCCTTAGCTTCATTGGTCCACTTAAATGTCATGCCTTTGGTGCAATCTGTTATGGGTGCTACAATACTGCCAAAATTTTGAATAAATTTTTGGTAAAAGGTGGCTAGAACATGAAAAATTATTACCTCTATTATACTCTTTGGACTATCCCACTCCAAAATTTATCTAACCTTCTTTGATTCCATCTTGACTCCTTCTGTTGAGATAAGAAAATCCAAAAATACCAAACTTTTTTGCAGAAACCTAAATTTCTTCAGGTTTGTATAAAGCCAATGTTTTCTCAAGGTATCCAATATAATATATAAATGATCTAGTGATCTTCTTTGTTGTTACTGAAAACTAGAATTTCATAAAAATAAACGTCAACAAACTTATCAATATAAGGTCAAAGCACAATATTCATCAACCACATGAAGGTACTAGGTGGATTGGACAACCTGAATGGAATCACCATCCATTCATATAGTCCATCCATGGTCTTGAGGGCAGTTTTCCATCCATCTGCTTCACAGATTCAGATCTGGTGGTATCCACTTCACAAATCAATTTTACTAAATATTTAGATCCGGCTAGCACATCCATCATGTCGTCCAAATACAATATAGGAAATTGATATTTGATGGTAATTTTATCGATTTCTTTACTATCTCCGTACATCATCGATGCATTATCCTTTTTTGGAGTCAACAATGCTGGTACAACACAGGGATCATGATTTCTCTTACCACACCTTTCTTTATAAGCTTTATTACTTTCTAGTTGAGCTTTGCATTTTGTGTAGGACCCATTCTGTAGGTTACCCGATCATGAAAAGATGATCCTGGGATTAGATCAATATGATGTTGAATATCCCTCTTTGGTGGAAGGCCATCAGGTAGTTCATTAGGGATAACATCGAAATATTCTTCTAGTAACTTAGCCACTTCAGTAGGTATTGATATGTTTTCCTTAGCTCTTTTTTGCATTATTAATGTATAACTGAATCCTATTTCCTTAATTTATTTAACTATCTCTCTTCTTGACAACCTATTCTTAGTTTTTGATTCATTTTTAAGGGGAAATAATACAACTTTTGCTCCATATCTTTATTTTGTCTTTCTGCACATGATCCCACCAAATCATGGCGTGACCCTTCAACTTGGTGCATGCAAATTTCATCTTCTTTTCTTCTGTCATAGGATTCCATTGCTTTTTTTTTTCCCATGGAGTTCAACCAATATATTACCTCCTCTAGTTTAATAATCCCTTCATAGTTCGAAAACTCCATTTTTATCCCATCATTTCTTCCTTCTGGAGCCCTAAGAATCCTTTCTTCAAAAGGAATGTGCTCTACTTATTCTTCTTATTCATGTTCTATATGCTGATCTACACCTCCTTAGTATATCTTCTCATCAAAAGCTTGTTTTTGTATTATCGCATGATTAGCCATTTGTAAGATCCACAACTTTCCTTTGGAGGTTTTGCATATCTCTACTCATATGAGTACAAATTGCTCTTCCTCTTCCTCTCCAAGCCATCTTCCTACTATGATACCATATGATGTAGCCAATAAGCTTTGATTCATTCACAAGATCTAAAAAACATGCAAACACATGAGAGTGGAACAAAAAAACTATCTTTTATTCATCCTTCATCCTAACTATTTCACTGGAAGGTCCAACCCTTTTTAAATACTATCTGAGATTTTTGAAATATAATACTTTCAAAAATTGCTATTTTTATAAAATTCTTGCATGAATCTAATATTAAACACTAACTAAATTATAACTAGAGTGACACTAGTTGTGAACTCATTTTTCTCATTAGGTGTGTAAATTGAGAGATAATTGTTAATTACAAATTGAAATTTTCTTGTAAAAACACTAAAACCACATTTTGAGGCCTTATATGAGGGAATTTGGCCCTAGAAAAGTGTAAAAAAAAACTATAATTAGGAGTATTTGATTGGTCACTACAATGAACACTTCAAAACGTAACTTCCTATTAAATTTGAGCCCAAATGAATAACCGAGTCAAAATTTATGACCCTCAGAAATCTCTACATTATTCATTTTTTTTCATTTCATTTTTTATTTTTTATTTTTATTTTAGCTTTAGAAATCCCTGCATAATTTTCTTTGGCCAATACAAGTGATGGCATCTACGGTTTGACCCATGGAATGAAATACACAAATGGAGCGTGTTTTGGTTGCAAAACCATATTTGAAGCAATGCCTCCCCTTAGCTTTTGCAAACTAGGTATTTGCTAATGAAAAAAACACATTGTGATTAAGTTGAGTGGACATAATTATGGTCCAAAAATGTTTAGACAATCCTTCAAACTAGGTTTGTTTTCTTTTGATATAGGTTTGGATGAGTATAGGTTGTGCTATGCTGCAAGAAAAACAAATAGAGACTTATTTCAAAGAGTTGTACATGCACACGAGAAAATCACTTTTTCTATGTGGGTGCATTATGCAGAACATGCTTAGAAACAAATTCTTGAAGAAGAATGGGTTTGTAGTTAGAATATGCTTTGCAAGTGCAATCCTGTCCGGAGTCCACCTTTTGGCAAGGGAATAATTTTTTACAAAATAAAATTATTTTTATGAAGAATCTACTTCAGAAGAAGAGGTTTGCTTTAAAGAAGACAAAGGAAAATTCAATAAATATTGTACCAACAATTAAAAAGTGAGAACCAACTATACAATTATTCTATGTTGTAGAAAAGTATAAAATATGGGAGTTAAAAAAGGCAAACAATTTTTCTTACAAAACAAAGAATTTGCATGAAGCTTTAGAGATAATAAAGCTGAAGGAAAAAATGGATAAGGATTCTTGAAACAAACCACGAGAAAGGCAAACACTTTTGTTGCTGACAAAGACATGTCAAGTGATTTGGAGGGAAGGCCTAGCCGAAAAACCTTTTGAGCTACGTAGGTTTAGGATTCTCTTTTGCTTACAAATCATTTTCCTACAAATGAGACACAATCTATGGAAAATAACTTGTTGCATAGATTTTCCTAAAAAGGAGGGAAAAGTTTAGTCTATATACAAAGGTTATAAACATAAAAGATGAGTCGTAAGCATTCAAGGTTAATAGCCTATAAAATACAATAATGAACAAATGAAAATATATAAATTTCACATCACCAATCTATTCTACCTTACAATTTCCCCATTTTTGATATCTTTTTGTTTTACAAAGAGAAGATTGCATATATATATGTTTCCTTTCTTTTGTTGCATAATTTGAACATTGTTCATGGCCTTGCAAGAAGAATTGAAATGAAACTTGCATGGTGGTTAGTCCAGTAAGCATCAAATATTCCAAAGAAAATGTCACTATTCTCTAAATTTGACCAAAAGTGGTTGAGAGTTGAGCCATTTTTTGTTGTTGCTTTGGTTGTAAGCAGTTTGAAACCATTGCTTACCATAAATTACTTTAATTTGTTCTTTGCTACATTGTTTTGTAACATATCTATGTTCAAATCTCCCACAATGAAAACTTTCTTGTTTTGCATTGTCTGGCAAATGACATAGGTTAAAATTGAAAGATGGATTTCAACTAGAGATGTTGGTATATTGCAAATGTTTAATAAGTTAAAGCAATGGTGATTAACCTGGAAATCAATTATAATTTATTATAGGTATTTTGTTGCATAGTTTCTTGAGTTGTTTTGGACTGTTTTTATTTTAAACAACTAGCAATGCCATGTATACCAAATGTCAAGACACAATTAAATTATTCTACAAGCAAATTATATTTGGAAATTTTAGGAATGTAAGTTCCTTGGAAACACAATATATCTGCTTGCATAATCTCATTGTCATTTATGACATCTTCCATATGCAGTGCCAGAATTCGTGTGTTCAATGTACATATTAGAAAACACTTTTATTCTTTTGTTGAACGAAATCCATCTCAAAATTTCCATTGTGAATATGTTTTAAGTCTTTCAATCTTAGTGACAACTTTAAAACAAAGCGAGGAAATATTTTTCTTTTAACTTGTTTACATGATAGAGAGAATAAATATTTTTTACAATGGATAAGGAAGTATACACAAGGCCATGTTGGTTTATTCCTGTAGGGTCAAATTCCAACCTATTCATTGTTAGGCATTGCACTCTATGTACTGCTCATCCACATGGTAGTCGAACAAGGAATTGGTGCCATATCACTATTTTCTTGTTTTCAATTGGTTTTTGTACAGAATTACTTTGATAGGCGTCTAGTTGCACATCACATCTTGTGTGTATAGTTGTTGCATGTTGGCTCGTTGTGGATTTCCAATTGCCAGGTTTTGGAAGTTGATCCATACAATATTAGATGGTTGTGTTGTATATCATTTGAACATCCATTCTGCTCCATTCACCAATCCATCATAAATTACATAGTTCCCTTCGACCAACTCAACAAATATATTATTTTTCAACTCAAATGTTGACGTCAAGTGCATTTTTTTCAAACGTTGTTTTTTTAATGAATCAACTATTTTGTCAATGACTATTAGAGTATATGAATTTGTTTGAACTATGTACAACATTTTCTTGTTATGGCAATCTTGATAAAGAAAATCAATATCATCCTTCATTTGTGTATTAGTTCGTATTCTATTTAAAATAGAAACTAATTTTGTGTTTGTTTGTCACATTACTTTTTCCAATCCAAACAACTTAACATTTTCTACCCAAAATCTATATGGGATTTTTTCTTGATGCAAATGTGTTTGTTTGAAAATCCAAGAGTCATGTAAAGGTTATGCTTGGAACAAATTGCCATAAAATACATCATATAGATTACCAATTGGTAATTTAGGTGTGTGCATACTTTCTCAAAGCCTTTTGCCTATGTTATATAGCATTCATGCGCCAATGAGTGAGGCTTATCTATTAAAAAAATGCACAAATGCTGATAGTCTTTGGTTAGTGAGTCTAGTGTGTTTGAGCTTAGGTGGTGGAAAATTTGCATATTTTAATGGAAGAACCAAAGCAGAGTGAACTATGATTCCATGTACATTATAAGAAGATTTTCCTATAAACATGATGACCAAAATTTTTTCTTTAACATATCACTATGGATGTCTTTGTTATGAAAGTTTAACAAGCCATTGTAAATTGCAAGCGCAGTGTAAGTTTTCCCTATACCTACTCCACCAGGTAGGAAAATACATATAAGTGTAAATGGATCATTTTTTCCTATATAATTTATTTTGTTATTGATTGTTGTTTTGAATTAAGGCTTCTCTTAATTGCATAGTATTCCTCAATGCTTAAAAAGTATGTTTTTTTTGGGGATTCAACTGTGATGGATTAGATGTTGGCACCGAGGCATATGCAAGAGGTCATGGTGGATGCCATATTTTTCAAGTTCAGGATTAGTATATTTTTTTCCCAAAGCATATAAAGGGACGAAGATTAATTCATGGTTACTATTGATTGTTTCAATAGCCTTGTCAAAAGTGCCCCATTTTTCACCAATATTCGTTATAAATTTTGATTTAACAAACTCTATCATATTCATATGACATATGTATGCTTGAAACCATGTTTCATGATTTGATAATAAACATACTTCATTTTCTCTATGTAGGATGAACGTCAAAATTTTCTCTCAACATCGATTTTTGGGATCTTTCTCTTTATTGATCATATATATATATAATAGATGGGAATTTTCTCACTTTTGTTAATGTATTAGTGCATGAATAATAGGAAAAACACTTTGCTAAGCAAAGATGCTCTAGCTCAGCCGGCTAGAATTTGTATTTGCCCAAGTTAGATGAACAAAGAATGTTTTCATAATCATTTGGATCTTCTTGCAACAATATTGGTCTCTCTAACACGTACGTTCGTGTGGTTTTAATAAAAATGTTTTCCTTGATGTTGGATGAAGAGGAAGTGAAAGGGAAATATGAATTGCTTGAAGCATAGACATTTCTTACATATTTAACAATGCATTGCTGAATTTGAAAATTGTTTCTATCCTTCCATCGTTTTCGGAAAGACATTTGTCTCTGATTCTTTTAAATGCAGTGGTCATGCTTCTATCCATTTTTGTTATATATGAGTTACAATAAGTTAATATGGTAAATGCATCTAATATGAACCGTGCATCAATATTTTCCTCCTAAAATTTTGGAATGTTTTTTTGTCAATGCAGTTACCCATGTATCTGTTGGATCTCTTCTTAACAAAAGAACAAGATGTGTAAGGAAAGAACGTACCAGCAATATATATTCTTCACTTGTAATGTTTAGTTCTACTAGAAAATGTTTGAAAGACATGTATTTTGAATAGTTCTTATGTTCCAATATCAATATTTTTTTTCCTTCCCAAGCATTTAATTTGTTGCATGGTATAGTGGAAGAGAAATCAAGGTTTCATCTAATGGAGGAAAAGGGTAATTTAACTTGTAGTTAGATGCATATTTTGTTTGCATGTTTTGGTGCGGTGATGAGTTTGAGCCCTAATTAGGTCCTCACCAAGCAACCATGAATTAGTAGAAATATATTGATTGAGAAACACAATAATATGACTATCAGAGCTTTGAACATAGATTGATGCATTTTGTATCCAAAGTAGTCTATGTCCATGCTCATTGCCTCTATAATGGAATTTTGTTGTAAAGAAGTAATCTTGGACTTTGTTAAAGAAACTTCTATTTTTCAAGATCAAGGATTTGAACATAGTGCTTGAAACTTGTTAAATTAGAATTCGTATTTTTTTAAAGAAAGTATTTGTATTATGTGATTCAAATTCACTCGTCATATGTTTAAATAATTCCCAATGCACAATATCTTGATATGAAAATCTCCTCAAGATGTCTTTATGTCAGCTAAATCCAAAAAATAATATAGGGAAATTTAGTTCTTTAGAGAACTTGTCTTGGAAAATACCTAGCAGTTTAAATGCTTTTGAAGGTGCAGTTTGCAAGATATTTTTATCCAAGTCATCTATTGGATGAGTATGTCCATAGCCATGTATAATCAATTTGGACACTTGTTCCATTTATTTTTCTTCTTGAAAAGTTTCATATATTTCTATCCTTGTACTATTTGATGGTTCTTGTTCAACACCTTTGTTGAATATCTCTTCCCAATCAACATTGATGACTATGCCTTCATTTTGTTACAACATAGTTTTGCACAAGTTATTCAGTGAAACCATGGCATTTATTGGTCGAACGTCTCCAAACTATATGCATTTTTGTACTCTGGTTTTTGTTTAAGCATGACCACAACTGTCAATGTGTCTTCCAAGTTACGAGGCAACACTTGTTGTATTTTATCTAAGTCTGTAGGGATATTAATAATTGTTCTGGTGAATCCAAGCTATGCTCTTATTTATTTAAGTTTCCTAATTTGTGGAAAGTCCATTCTTGGTGATACTAATTGTTCTTCTAATGGCGTCAAAACTTCAATGGAAGGTATTTTATATTGCGATGAATGAAGATGTGAACTGCATATTTAGGCACTTGTTCATTGCATAATGACTGATTGAAATATGCACAAACTTGATCACCACGTCGAATGAATTTTTCACAACAACGATTCTTGTAATCGATAGTGGCCAAGATAATTTCAATCTTGATAGTATGTATATCTTTTTGAAATTGTAAAGTCTTGCATATCAAGCATGAACGTGTTGGCATATTTTGGATTTCTTGCAAGTTTGTATGTATTGCATTAACTCCTTCTTGTTGTCATAAAAGGTTTCCTTGCATTTGTAGTTCTATCTTTAGTTGGCATAGTCTTTGTTTTTTATTTGCAGAAAGCTTGCTGCAAGCTGAATGAATAATTGTTTTCTTGTATGTTGGGATGAGTCTCAATGAATTCCACATCTTTTCATTTTAAATTAGCCAATTCTTTATAGGACGTATAAGTGCTAGAGGGTGTATGCAAATTATTTGTTGTAGCAATGACTGGAAATGTAAATGCATAGGGTCAAAAGTATCACACAACAAGCATAAAATCTATGAAGAAGTATGTGATGAATAGAAACGTTTGGATTTTTTTTCCAAATATATGTTCCAAACAAATATATTTATACCTAATATTTCGCATAGCCATTGCATTTCGAATTAGTTTCCTTGTACCTTTCCTTGTTGATATAGCTTCGACAATTTTTTCAGATACCCCTCCCAATTAAAGATAAGAGTCATTTCCCTAATTGTTAATTGAGTAAGATATTTGTTGAGGAAATTGATTTCATGTATGTCATTTGTAATGAAAGAATTGTATAATGTTGTTTCCATCACTTGTCACAATGTTTCCACATCAAAAAATGGTAGTAATTTGCAATTAGATTGAAAACATTAATCATGGAAATCACCACTCATTAAATAAACAATGTAAATACCTTGTTGCAAAAATGTTTGTTCGATAAACGCTATTTCTATTTCATTTCTTGGGAATTACTTATTGCACTGGTTGTTGGAGCTTGCAATGAAATATTTTTTGCATGGTTTATGCCTATTTACTAAATCAATGGTTCAAAGTGGCAAAGTGATGGTGTTTAATCATGAAACAAAAGATTGTATAAATGCTTTGTATTTGCACCAATGAAGGAAATATATTTTCTTCTCTTTAGTAATGACCAAATAGAAACTAGAACATTAAGCTGCTTAGAAAACCATTTAACATAAAAATATCACCCCATAGCCCTTGTTTGTTTTTCTTAGCTGGTTGCGATGCAGATATCGACATCTGATCAACATACATGTCCACACTTGTTACATGGTCAAAATATGACAAAGAATAAATAATTATTTTATTCACATTGATTGAAAATATATAGCATCCTTGACCTCCAATGAAGCACATAATTGGTTCAAAACCCCCTCTCTTATTTCCAATGATGTATAATGAAAATGCAACAAGATGACAAGGGCATCAAATAGAAAATTTCTTGGTTCATATTAAAAGTGTTGCGAACAGAGAAATTGGGAACTCGCTAATATGTAATCGATCCCTTCTGCATTTGGACCAAATAGGAAAAAACAGCTTGTGCTATCTAAATAAAAGGGCATACTAGGAATTTCAAAATTTTCACTAATAGACACCATTTTAGAATATGGAAAGTGTCAAAGAAGCAAATTTGGAAACTAGTCCAAGTACTTGTAGCTATTACTTCAATTTGAGGTTGTTTCAGGCATTGCAATGTTATAGGCCACATGAAAATGTACAAGGTAGAAAAATTTGTAGATTTTCTGCAATAATAGTCCAGCTACAATAATGGGAGACGATATCTAAAGATTCACTATTGGCTTCAAACTGTACCATGGAACATGGTTTCTAAATTGCTAAAGAACAAAGAGGGGACTAATACTGTACTTTGGCCCAAGCACATAAATAGGAAAATGTTTATGTACTAACAATAGAAGGTCTTTTGGATATACAATTATTTTTGAGAGAAAGACAAGGTCGCTGGGTCTACAAGGGTTTCTTGAGCTCCTTTTATAGGGATTTCATCATGAGTTTTGTAGGATGTGGCGATCCGCTGCCTCCCCCTATTCCCTCCGTTGATGAATAAGATTTCAAACGTCTCATCAACGTGCAAGGAAAGAAACTGGTTTCCAGTTCTCTGCCCAAATTTGTTAAAAATTGAATGATATTCTGGTGATTTCCCTCCTTGTTAAGATTACATATGCTTAGCTAGATATCATTAGTATTAAATTCAATTTCACAACAATAACATGTGCAGGATCATTGAAAGAAACACAATCAAAATATAGACACATATTTATCCTGGAAAATCTTCTAGGATAAGAAAACCCAACAAAAATTCTTCTATATAGATGTATCAAAAGTACAAAAATAAAACCCCAAACATGTGCTCCTTCTCCTTGTAGATATGTCTCTCTCTCTGTCCCCCATGCACTATACATAAGTGAGGTTGTGTGTTCAAATGAGGAACACACCTCCTCTATTTATACTCTTTCTTCCACTTGAATTTTTCCCTAGCAACTCGGCCCCAACAAATTTACTGGGCCTACTTCACCTAGGAAGACACAAAACAATATTATATTATATTCAGGAGGGTTCTATTGATTCGAATTACAATGGAGGTTTTACCTCATGACTCCATGACGACCAAATACAATATTAACATCCCGACAGAGGAATACAACATCTCTGATAGGTTACGTCATTAAAATACATTTACAATATTCTTTGAAGTTTCGATATTTAACCACTCTCCCTTAACGGGAAGAGTATTCTACTGACAACAAAAACATCAACTGTAGGATCAAGGAGAGAGAGCATTTGTAACATCATCAAGGTGATACATCTATACATCATTGGAAGTTTTCAATAATCATCAACAACTGGAACAATTACTGGAACATATTCAACATCGTAAGTACTTGAACATCATCTTCTACAACACTGAGTATTCAAATTTGATATTCATCTTCTGCAGCACTCGATCCTTTGTAGCACTTGATCACTTGATCCTTTGCAGCAACTTGATCGCTTGATCCTTTGCAGAAAAAATTGACCTTTCGGTCATAAACATCATCATCCACATCCATACTTGATATTTCGATCAACATGATCATCAATAACAACATAACCTGCAACACACATGATCTAATTATGGGATGATCAACGACTATACATTTAGGAAATAAGTCCAAGGATGATGCAATCCTCATGCCTCATGAAGACAAAAGTTCATGGATCCAATTATGGGATGATCAATCCCTATCAGTTTAGGAAATAAGTCCAAGGAAGATGCAATCCTCATGCCTCATGAAGAGAAAAGTCCACGAATCCAATTATGGGATGATCAATCCCTATCACTTAAGGACAAAATTCCAAGGACAATGCAATCCTCATTCCTTACGAAGAAAAAAGTTCACGGATCCAATTACGGGATGATAAATCCCTATCACTTTAGGACATAAGTCCAAGGACGATGCAATTCTCATGCCTCATGAAGACAAAAGTCCACATATCCAATTATAGGATGATCAATCCCTATCACTTTAGGACATAAGTCCAAGTACGATGCAATCCTCACGCCTCATGAAGACAAATGCCAATGGATCCAATTACAAGATGATCAATCGCTATCACTTTAGGACATAAGTCCAAGGATGATGAAATCCTACCACAACACAGAGATAAAGGTCTGCATATCACTTTAGGACTAATGTATAGGGATGATACAATCCCACTACAACATCATCAACCCACTCCCCCTTTCAAGAAGGGTCCACATCATCAACCTTCTCCCCCTTTCGAGGAGGGTCCATATCATCAACTTGCTCCCCCTTTTGAGGAGGGTCCACATCATCATCATAACTCCTTGCGATAAAAGTCTGTAACATCATCATCATAATTCCTCCTTATGAGGAAATTCTACAATATCATCATCACTATTCCTCCTTACAAGGAAAGTCTACAGAATCATCATCACTATTCCTCCTTATGAGGAAATTCTACAACATCATCATCACTATTCCTCCTTATGAGGAAGGTATTTTTGGACTACACCAAGATTGTCATACAAGTATTCAAAATTTACTGAAGACATATGCTTGGTCAATATATCGACAACTTGCTCATCGGTACTCACATACTGGAGCTTAATATCTCCCTTTTGTACCATGTCCCGCAAGTAAAAATACCATATTTCTATGTGCTTCGACTTTTCATGGAACAATGGGTTCTTCCTCATATTTATACAACTTTGGTTGTCACATAGAATCCCCATGGTATCTATCTCTAGATCAAATAGACTTGACATCAAATTCTAAATCCATATGGCTTCACAACTAGTGGGACAAGCTGCTATATACTCTGCTTCATCTGTGCTGAAAGAAACACTAGACCGCTTCCTGCTAAACCATGAAATCATGGAGGATCCCATACAATAACATCCACTTGAGGTGCTCTTTCTATATGAGGTACTTCCAGCCCAATATTCATATGTATAACCATACAGTCTGTAGTCATGATCTCCATAATAGTATAGTCCAAAGTCTATCATACCTTCCGGGTACCTCATCACATGCTTTGCAGCTATCAGGTGAACACACCCAGGTTTAACTAGATACCGACTCAAGGTGTTCACAACAAAGAATATATATAATATGGTATTCATTAGATACACCAACAAACCAATAATATGTCTGCACTGAGTCACATCCACTAACTTTGACGATTCATCAGATAACAACTTTAGGTTGGTATCCATGGGTGTGGCCATGGCTTTACAATCCAACATATCAAATATTTTTAATATTTCCATAGGATGCTTTCCTTGGTTGAGAAAGATTCCTTCTGGGCTCTGCCATACTTTCAGTCCTAGAAAATAGTGCATTAATCCAATATCTTTCATCTCGAATTCTTCAGTGAGATTATTCTTGCATTCTACAATCTGTTTCTTATTTCCTATCAGAAATAAGTCATCCACATGCAGTAATAGTATGACAGATTCATCATCCATAACCTTAAAGTAAAGGTTAGGGTCGAATTTACTTTTGGTAAAGACCAATCTCATCAAGAAGATATCTGTCCTTCCATACCAAGCTCTATGAGATTGATTTAGTCCATACATAGCGTTCTTCAACTTACATACATGAGTCCATCCGTCTTCAACTTCAAATCCTTGTGGTTGTTCTATGTACACTTCTTCCTCAATAACACAATTCAGGAAGATTATATTCACATCTATTTGGTGTAAAATCCAGTTCATCATGGATGCAAGTGTCATGATGGTTTTGAGGAAAGTGTACCTTGCTACTGGCGCAAATGTCTCTTCATAATCAATTCCCTCTTTCTAAGAGAATCCTCTAGCCACAAACCTTGCATTGTATTTCTCAATACTTCCATTAGCTGAATGCTTTATCTTGTATATCTACTTGGAATATACCACAATATTTCCTTTGGGTTTGGGAACTATATCCCAAACATAATTCTTCATTATTGATTGGTATTCTTTCGTCATTTATTCTACCCATTCTTTCTTATGTACAAGTTCTTCATAACTGGTAGGTTCTTGATATATAAGATCACACATCAAAGCTACATAACTGGAGAATGGATTTGATCTCTTGCTTACTCTTACGGAGCCTTTTGGAGCTCCATACTTCTATGCTTCTTGTATGATTTCTCTTACCCAAGCATATTTTCTCTTTTGTGATATATTGATAGTAGGAGGTTCTTGAGGTTCTAGCATATCATGGTCCTTCGATGTTTCATTTTCAGGGGAGGGTGCAACTTCTACATTTCTGGGAGGTATATCTTCCTCATATAATTCTTCATGTTGTCTCTTTCTGGACTTCTTGAGAGCATCTTCTTTGTCAAATGTTACATCCCTACTAATATCCATGTGATGGAATCCTGTAATGTATATTATAAAGGCTTTAGAGACTTCACAGTATCCAACATTTATTCCCTTCTTTCCGGAAGGGTCCAACTTGGTTCTCTTTTCTTTTGGAATGTGAACATATAATGGACAACCAAATATTTTGAGATAATCTAATCTGTACATAAACTATTGTTTTTGCAACTTCAGCCCATAGATGCATAGGAAGATCTTGATCATGTATCATTGTCTTCACTGCTTCCATAATGGTCCTATTGTTTCTTTTTGCAACACCATTATGTTGAGGATAGTAGGGAGTGGTTAGTTCCCTCTTGATTCCCTCTTATTTGCAAATGAATTCAAATTATTTTGAAGTATATTCTCCACCATTGTCAGTTATGAGTATCTTGATTGTTATTTCTGATTGATTCTCTATCAAGGCTTTGAATTCCTTGAATTTTCCGAATACTTCATCCTTTGTTTTCAAGAAATATATCCATGTGTTTCTTGAATAGTCATCAATAAATGTAACATAATATTCATAACCACTAAAATATGTGGAGGACATTGGACCACATACATATGAATGAATTAATTCCAATGTACCTTTATTCTTTGTTTCACTCTTCGAAAATGGATTCTTGACATTCTTTCCTCTTGCACATCCTTTGCAAGTTCCTTCATGATCAATCTTCAAATATGGTAAACATGTTACTACTTTTCTCACATGGGGTAGTTCTTTGTATTTGATGTGAGAAAGCCTCCTATGCCATAGTTCACTTGGGCTAGTGATCTCATGAACAAGGGTTGTTTTTGAATGTCCCTTGAGTTTATATAATACTCCTTGTTCTTCACCAATGATAGCTTCATCTTCAATTGTTTTTCCTTTGGGACACATAAGTACTTATCCATCTATAAATGCAAACCCATATCCTTGCTTATCTAATGATGAGATGGAAAGTAAGTTCTTCTTCAAACCTGGTACATATAAGACCTCCTTCATCCTCATGGGAGTTCCAGAATCAAGCTTATAACTTGCTTCACCAATACCTTTGATATGATATTGATAGTCATATCTTAAAGATAGTTTCCGAGGAGAGTTATTCTCTTATAGTTTTGACATATTTTTCTTTTGTCCTATCATGTGCTTTGAAGCACCACTATCAATAAGCCATGTATCTTCTCCAAGTGTTACATACCAGCGAGTGCATATAATAATACATACTCTTCTCCATCTTCTTCTTTTGATTGTTTTCTTTGAGGTCCTTCTTCCTCTTCTTCTTCATCTTTAGCTAGGTGTGCATGATGTCCTTTGTTGTTTCTATTGTATTCTTCTTTATTTAATGGACAATTTCTGGAAAGGTTTCCTATCTTGTGACAATTGAAACATTGAAATCTTGAGTAGTCTTTTCTTTGATTGTTTCCTCTTGTCCTTTGGAACCAATTGGGAGGCTGAGACTCCTTGTGGATTTACTTCTTGAATTTAGATTGAATTATTCCTCTTTTAGTATGAGTGGCTAGGGATTGATCATATTATTTAAGTAGAGCTTCTCTTTTGGCTACTCTAGCCTCCTCTTGGATGCAAATTTCCCATACAATGTCAAACTCCATTCTTTCCTTTCTGGAACACATAGTTTGGATGAAAGAATCCCAAGGTCTAGTGAGACCATTGAGAGAAATAATAAGTAGTTCATCTTCATCAAGGGAGTATACAATGGATTCTAGTTTCTCCTTGAACTGGGATACCGTTATGAAGTAGTCTTGGATGGATTCTCCTTGGCTCATCTTGGTATTTTTCAATTGAGCTCTCAAATTCATCTTTATGTTGATGTTCCTTCCTTCATACATTCTAGATAGGGCATCATACATTTCCTTCTGGGTCTCTTTGGATGACACTTCATGAATCAAGTGATGTTTAATAGAATCAACAATAATCCTCATTTCCCTAATTAGTCCCTTCTTGTGATTCTACTTAGCTTCATCTTCTTCAGGTTCTGCAACTTCTTCTTTTATGTATTTATCAAGATCAATCTCTCTAAGAATGAGACCAATCCTATATTTCCAAGCTCAAAAGTTTTCTATGCCTTCTATCTTGTCCTCAAGCTTAGTTCTTGGGGCCATCTTATCTAGGAGGTCACTAAAAAATGAAATTTCTCAAAATGAAAAATTGACCTTACCAGGAGATGTATTTGACTGAGGTGAGTTGATTGGTACACTTGATTTACGGAGATTCCAAATCTTCACCTCTCAAAATTGACTTGTGATTTTTTGATCTGTTGTTTCTGTAGTTTTCTAGTTTTCTGGTCCAAAGCCAAACTAGGGTTTGAATTTCCAGGAGATCTACCCACTCAAAAATTTTGATCCAAGGCTCAATCTATGCACTCCAGGGAGACACAAATTTCTATGTAATTAGATCTTCAAAATTCAAACTTTGACATAAACCCTAATTTCTTACCGGAGGAAGAGGAGAGAGAGTTTCACCTTGTGAAAGCTGTTCTATTTAGGCTAGCTCTCATACCATGTTAAGATTCCATATGCTTATCTATATATCATTAGTATTCAATTAAATTTCATGACAATAGCATATGTAGATTCACTGAATGAAACACAATCACAAGATAGACACAGATTTATCCTGGGAAACCCTCTAGGATAAGAAAACCCAACAAAACTTCCTCTATATAGATGTATCAAAAGTACAAAGATAAAACCCCAAACAAGTGCTCATTATCCTTGCATATATATATATATATATATCTCCCATGCATTATACATAAGTGAGTGTGTGTTCAAATGAATAACACACCTCCTCTATTTATACTCTTTCTTCCACTTGACTTTTTCCCTAACAAGTCGACCCCAACAAATTTACTCGGCTGAATTCACCTAGGAAGACACAAAACAATATTATATTATAATTAGGAGGGTTCTATTGAACCTATTTACAATGGAGGTTTTACCTCATGACTCTATGATGACTAAATACAATAGTAACATCCCGACAGAGGAATAAAACATCTCTGATAGGTTACATCAATAACATACATTTAGAATATTCTTCAAAGTTACAATATTTCAACACTCTTGCTGAATCAGCCTATGCAAATAGTAGTTTCGCTTGTGGATAAGGTGTTAGTGGGCTAGTTCACAGGTCTTTGGCCTCTTCGCACATGACTGACAATTGGATCCAGAAAAATTGGAGACCACTGATCTCCAACATTGTCACCTGTTATGCAGTCAGAAGAGATTTTTTTTGTTTGTGTTCCTTTCCAGGGAGGATCAAGATCTGATCTTTTAGAATGGACCCTATTTCATGGTTCCGCATGGGATGTATCTAAATAGTTGCACTCCTAATTTTGACCCAAATTTAGACATACCCAAAGTGGTCCTAGTTTGGGTGTGTCTCCCCAATCTTCCCATCTACTGTTGGAACCCTTCCCCCTGCAATCGATTGGAAATGGGATAGGAAGATACCTAGACAAAGCTGATCCAAAAGATTAGTACTCATGTGCCTATATTTGTGTGGAATTTGATTTAGAATATGGTGTCCTTGAATCCATCAAGTTATCTGTAGGAGAATGGAAACATTTCCAAAAGTTATACTATGAACAATTGTCGTTTAAATGTAGAAACTGTCTTGAATATAGGAATTTTCAAAAGCACTACCCAAAAATCTAGGCTATTCCTAAAGAGAAGAAAGTAGAGGAAGGATGGAAGCACATAAAGTATGTGAGGTCAAACCCCAAGGATGTTTCATGAAGGGAAGGGAAAAACCCTAATCCTCCCCTAGTTACTAGTAAGAACCTAGTAATCTAGAAATCCCAGACCGAATTAGGAAACAGTTTCACTGCGCTTGAGGTCCCAGAATAAGAAGAAAACCCCACTAAGGAAGTATCCGTCGGGCACTTCTTGCCAAACAACTTAGAAGGAAAGGAAGCTACAGGAGTGCAAGATCCAATAATACCGTTGGAACCACATAGTATTGGATCAGATGAAGAGAACACAAAGGAGGAGGAAGGATATATTGATTCCACACAAACTACTTATGAAAAAGAAATCAAAGGAAGGAAGACAACTTGAGAAACAAGGGAAGCAACTACTTACAAAGACACTTGCTGCAGGGATCCCAAAAGTTAAGTAATGAAGGTTGTCTCTTGGAACTGTATGGGATTAGGGATTCGAACTAAAGAAGAATCTATGAATGACCTAATACATATATCAACTCCTGACATTCTACTATTCCAGGAGACTAAAATGGAGGAAAATGATTTCCTCCTCACAAGTAAATATTTTTGGAAAAAAGGAGTAGGAACAATAGTAAGCACTAGAGGAGCCTCTGGAGGATTGGGCACACTCTGGGACTCCTCCAAATTCAATCTAGTTAGTTCTTATTGCTACACACACTAGATCCTCACACAATTACTTCACAAGGAATCAGGTTATAAGGTAAGCATATTTAATATTTATGCTCCTGTGCTTTTTTCAAAAATAAATAAATTGTTGGAATCTCATTGAGGATATTCTGAGCACTCATCAACTTGAAAACTTAATTCTAGTTGGGGATTTGAATATTACCCTCTCGTAAAGGGAAAAAAAGAGGTGTTATAGTCAGAGACCCCATCAGAGAATGGGCAGAAGATATTATCATGGATTGGGCTCTGGAAGATAACAATCCCCCTCATGGAAAGTTCACCTCGTCTAATTGAAGTATAGGTCCAATACATATTGTTGTATGTCTAGATAGATTTATTGTCTAGCAGTCTCTTCTTCTTCTTGGACTCACTGCGTCCTCCTCAATTCTTCCCTTTAGTGCCTCTAATCATAAACCTATTCTCCTTGAGTTCTCTAAATATCAGAATCTTCACCCTATCCCTTTCCATTTTACCCCCTCCTGGACCCAACAAGAAGGATTCCAATATTTGGTCCTCTCGGTTTGGAAGATTCTGGTCTCTGGTTTCACCTTCATTGTATGGGAAGAGAAGTTTTGAAGACTTAAATATTCCCTTAAAGCCTGTGCCAAGACTATGAAGTATCCCCTCAACCAACGGTTAGAATCCCAACAAAGTTTGGAACAACACCAACTTCACACGGAAGAAAGGACTATAGATCCTGAATGTTTAGAGAAAGAAGCAACACTTCAACATACTCTCCATTCAGTCTATCGTATGGAAGAATATTTTTGGAGGAAAAATTCCAGAAGCCTCTCACTTTAGGAGGGAGATAAAAACACCATTTATTTACATAAACAAGTAGAGGCATGCAAACATTTTAATTTAGTAAAGGAAATCCAGCTCCAATATCAATTAATCCAAGAATTTGAAGGAATAAAAAGGGAGTTCAAATTCACTTTAAGGATATTTACAGTGAGGAATTCCCCTCTCAGGAAGAAGAAACCCTCCATATTCTGAACCTAATTCCTTCTAAATTTAATCCAACCTCAAATCAGCTTCTCATTGCTTCGGTTACATGACAAGAAATTAAATTTAACTTGGATGATATGGAACCTGATAAAGCCCCTAGTTCAGACAGGTTCACAACAAGGTTTCTCAAAACTTGTTGGCATATTATCAAAAAATATCTTCATAAAATGGTATTGAAGTACTAAAACTATTTTTAGATAGGAGGCATCATAAATTAACCTTTTTTAGCACTTATCCCTAAAGAGAAAGGGGATTCCTCCTTTGATCTGTTTAGGCCAATCTCACTCTACAACATTGTCTATAAAATCATAAGTAAGGTAATGGCAAACATTATCAAAGGCATTCTTCTTGCAATTATCCTTGAAAATCAAAGATGATTCATTAAAGGGAGACAAATTTTTGATAATAATATTCTGGTACAAGAAGCTATTCACTCAAGTATTCTTCGCCGTGAACAAGGTATGTTTGTCAAATTGGATTTAGATAATTACTTTGATAGAGTTTGAAATGATTTTCTATTCTAGGTAATATGGTGGTTTGGTTTTGCTCCTGGATTTATTAACTGGGTGAAGGCCTGCATTAGTGCTCCTTGGATTGCTCTGTTAGTTGACAGTCGAGCAACAATATTTTTTCAAGCTTCTAGAGGGATCCGTAAATATTTTCTCCTCTCCCCTCTTTTATATGCCATTCAAGCCTCATCTCTCAGTTTTCATTTGGAACACTATCGCCTCCAACAAGGCCTTTTGGGCCTTGTAATTGCAAGGGTAGTTAAAGACATAAATCATGCTCAGTTTGCTGATGATACACTCCTACTGGATGGATCAAGAATTTTAACTGCTAGAAAATTTAAAAAGGAATTGGATTTGTACAAGGAAACTTCATGAAGAAAAATTAACCATCGAAAGAGTCAAATCTATGGTTGGAACTGCATGCCAAATGAGATACTAGACATCTCTATAACTATGGAAATAAAAGGGAAAACACAACAGGATTCTTTCAAATATTTAGGAGTTCCCATCTCCAAATATTACCCAAAGCTATCTAATTTGATTCCTCTATTTGACAAGTTGAAAGCAAGAATCATCTCCTAGGAGGCCTCATGGTTGAATCTAGTTGGGAAAGCATTTTTTATCAAATTAGTCCTATCCATCATTCCAATCTATCAAAGTTCCATCTTACTTGTTCCAAGTGTAATTCTCTCAAAGATTGAATCCTTTCTACGATGGTTTCTTTGGAAAGGAGGAAAAATTAATGATAATAGAACTCTACTGGTAAGTTGGGGAAAAATATAAGACCCCTTCTTGAAGGAGGCCTCCATATTTAAGATCATAGAACAAAAAATTTGGCTTTAGGAGCTAAAATCTTTCGGAATCTGGTTTTAGGAAATTTATCCTGGATCATTCTAGAAAAGAAATTTCTCAGGAACTCAAACAATATATCTTGACGCCCCTTCAAGATCCTACAAAGGCTCTCCCATCTTCTCTCTTTTCTTGAAGGCTGTTGAATTTTTCAAACCTGATCTAACCTGGATCCCTGGAAACAGGAAGCATATTCACATTTGGGAAGACTCCATTATTGGGGAAAATCCAATCTACTCTGTGATGTCCCAATTCTGGTGTGTAGACTTGAACACTATCTAATTCTGTAATTTAAATTACAATTTTTGAACTTTGAATCAAACCACTAAGAGCCTCTTCGGATAGGGAAAGTCAGGGGTTTTTTCTAGGAAATTTTGTAGGCAAGAGGAGTGAGTAACGGGAAGCAACCAAATATATTTCAGAAATAGAATTTCCTCTTCCCTAACACATTTATATCTGGTGACATTTAGGTTTCAGAATCCACTATGCGGAAACCTACTTCCACGCTTCTGGGTAGCCAAACCGTGAAACTAGGAAGAGTAGTTTAGATTTTTTCAGCTAGGGTCTTTGGTAAATTGATTATGGCTCTAATATAAATTTATATTACATTATAGAAAGTTTTATGCAGGTAAATAACAGATTTGGGAATTTTAGTAGTCCCTTGGACTGCACTCTAGGCTCGGGTTCCGGGTCTTCCAAACATATGGAGAAGGTTAATAAAACTAATATTCAGACATGGAAGGTGTTCAATGTGAAGTTAATGAATTCTCAGAAGTAAAATAAATAAAATCTGAAAGGTTTAAGTCCTTCAACTCATTCAAAATCTAAAACTAGTCATTTTTCAATGCATTTCTGGCTAGGGTGTGGAAATGCTTCTCCAGAGTAAATCAGATATATTCAAAACTCTGTAATAATTGCAGAAAGGTAAGAATACATTATTTCAGAGAATTAATTACTGAATTCAATCTCATGGGAGTTTCATATCTTTACTCATTAATTTAGTCTTCATTACAAGGATATAAAACTAGAATTGGAGGTAGACATTGTAATGGAAAACTATTAGAACATTACAGAAACCTTGGAACTATGAGGAGACTAATATTAGGGACTAATAATAACCTCAATTAATGGCATATATCCATCCATCTCTCTTCATCACTTCATATCATCAATCTCTCATATAAGGAGGAAATCTTGAAGATAGCTCTGATATTCGAATGGAGTGTCCCAATCACTCTAATGTGCTGCACTAAAATGGAAGTGGCTTTAGAACCTACAATATCACTCCATTAATGGATGAGATTTGATCTGTATCTCCAATATAACCTACAATGAGAAGGGAAGAAGAAGGGAGAAGGAGAATAGGGGACTTGGGGCACATCACCCAAGGGATTGAGGATCACTACTTAGAAATGAAGCTTAAGCTTCAATCAATTACAAAAATACATTAACCAAACTGAATAATGGAGTTGGAAATTTCCTTAAGTAGACCTTGGGTGACTTGTTGAGCAAGTCCTTCACCCATTGAAAAAGTAACCCATTTGCCAATTTTGTTCCTAAGCCATGAGTGGCCCTCCTTGATGGGATTAACAATTTTGGTTTGCAAATGATGTTTCCTTCTTTGTATAACTTAACCCAAAGTGGAAATTCGACCTTCTTGAGAAAAATAGCAAGTATGAAGCTTAGTAAATGTTTCCATGTTTGTATCCTTCAGTCCAAAATAGAAACTGCTCCTTCCTTGAGTAATTAGCAAGTTTGTGCATAAGGTAATCTTTCCTTGATTTTCATCCTTGCACCAAATTAGAAACTAATTTGGATAGTTTCTATCTTTACTATGACATGTTTCTTTTTCCTTCTTTTGCATTGTTTCCATTTTTCCATCCAAGGCAAGTTTACTAGCTTTCCCCAATGCGCCCTCCTGGCATGGCAGCCTTAATTCCACATCATTATTATGCATAATAAATACAATTGCTGAAATAAAATAAAATACATGCCTTAGAACAATTATTAGCAATATTTATCCTAGGAATAATAATTAATGTCAATTGAGCACCTAGGAATTTCATCATGGTCAACACTTTTAATGTCCCAAAATATGGGGACATGACAAGCCTCCCCTCCCAAATCTGCTTGTCCTCAAGCAGAAGTGCTTTAGAGTGCTGCAATTTGTTCATCATGTTGGAGAACCGGAGCATGAATCCATTGTGCAAAAAGGTTGAGTTTCTCCATCCTGTAAAGTTTCTCTAAAACAAGCAATTCTAGGGTCCCATTGTTTGCATTGCACCCCCTTTAGTGAGAATGCCTTCCCACACAACTTGTCAAGCCAATTTATGCCTGGATCCCATGTCCTCAACTGTAAGTATCCAAACATTAGAATCCACCATACAAATTTATCATCACATGAAATGACATTCATGTTGTGGAAATCATACCACTGCACCAAAAACTGGAAATTCTCATTGCAAAGTTGGAAATCTGTCAGATTTCCCCACCCAACATAAATTTCCTTATGTGCTTGATGCACATCAGCATTGAATCTCGCAATGATGTTTCTGCAAAGACATAGGTGTGAGTCCCATTTCCAACCAATGAGTATTGGAATCATCCAACCAACAAGGATGCCCAAACTGCTCACAATAAGATGATGCATCACAATCATCTCCAAAAATGAAAGCAAGAAAACAAATAAGCGTCCCCCCATCCCACCTGATAAGGGACTGACACTCCTATGAAAAGGTCCATGTCAACAATTCCAATGGCTCAACTCTCTACCACTGGTCAAATAATGCAAGCATCTATCCAACTGTGTGCAAGGTATTTTCTTGAACAACTTCTCTTGGCACTTTTCTTGCTTATTTGTCTTCCACTGATCATGTGCAGAAAATTTTCTGCAAGAAGACTCTATGTGTGACATGTAATCTTCCACCCAATCCACATGTATTTTAATGGCATCAAGTGACAGCCATATGTGCCTATGTGGATTACATAAGGGTGATGGTGCATTCCACAAGTCATCATGAACACCTAGGAAAGCTTCCAGCTCTTCCTGTTGCACCAACAAGAAAAATTCCTTCTCCCAATTTTCATTCTCACTTGATGAGGATGAAATAAAAGTGTGGGTAGAAATTTGGATCAGAACCCTACAATACTCATCCACCCAAATTATGGCTTCCCAATCTTCATCCTTGTCTAACCCTCCCATTGGGATGAGACTCTTTCCAGAAAACAATTCTAGTTTTTTCTGAAAAAGGCCAAGTGCTTGGTTCTCATCAAAATTGTCTACATAGTCTGCATAAAAAAAAATATAGTTCACCTCATGTGCATGTGTATGGAAGGTATCCAATAGCTGGAAATTAAATATTTGTTTCTATTCACATGTCAAGACAATGTTAGTCACAACAAAAAATTTATTGCAGAAATAAAATTCTTTACCTCCCAAGGTCTTCATTCCAAAGATGTTTCTATCCACCCAATCAATGGATGAATATAGAATTTTATTTTCTGATCCATATGGAATTTGATCAGACACCTATTCTGGAGAAAAATATACCATCCATAGGGTTGTTTCATAAGGTGTCTCCTTCCAAGGATGCATGTCAAACAACCCTCTATTGATGCAAGAAATTCTAGTACATCCTTGATCCTCTATTTTAGTGATATATTTATCTACCCAATCCATGAATAGATAATCATACTTGCTTGGTGATTCAATTCGAATGTCCTCAGGCATATTTCCCATTGATAAGAACACTTTATCCTTCTTCTCAATCTCAATGAGTGCTTGGCCAATATTTTCTTCCTCATATATTTTCACAAGCATCTGCAAATCTGCTCCTTCCTCATGGTTGTCCTCCACGTGAGGCTCCTTCAACACATCCAAAGTAGTTACTACCATGTGCACATGATTATTTTCCATGCAATATGGGGGGTGTGGTACATTCAAATCCATTTGAATTTGATCAATCTGCAACCTTGAATCTTGAAGAGCTTCTTGGGTTCTTTTCAAGGAATCATATGTAGCCTCCCATTTACTATGGAGTCTTTCAGACTCTTGTGTTTCCCTCTCGAATGCACAATGGTACATTTCAGCCACCATGAGGAGATGCTCTCTATCATATATTAAGTTCATATAGCTCTCCTTCATCTTGGCCATGCCTCCTTTCAGTTCTATGCACTCCTCTAGAAAGGATTCTCCTTCCATGTCTCCACTAGAAGCTTTCCAACAACATCTTGCCACCAAGGCATTGATGTCAACAATGTTTTTCATGGCTGCCCTAAGTTTCTTTCTGTCCTCCTTTAGTGATCCACTCAAATGATGTATCTCACCAAGAATATCCTCCACCAATATTTCTTCTTCTAATAGCTGACATATATGACCATTTTTCTTGTAGCATGAATCCACCACATAAAACTCATCCTCAACATACAGGTCAGCCTTTGAATTTTCTGCACACTTACTTCCATGATGTGAAGTATTTCCATCATCCCATGGATCAGATGGTTGTAGGTGTACATGGCTGTTGCAAAAATCAGAACTTTTACCATTCATTTTATTCACCTTATCCTCTTTTTGTCCATATACTTTGGTGGCCTGCTCCTCCACCAAATATTCTGGTTCACACCTGAGCAGTGTGGCATTGTTTTCTTCCGCATTCCATGGCTCAGGAGGTGACTGTATATATGATATGTATACCTCTTTTGGATATGATCCAAAATATGTCTCACCACCCATACACAAGCCAAAACCTTGAGCAGTGATCCGCAGATCACCCACCAAGAAAGTTGAAGTGCATTCCTCTTCATTCTCTTCTTGGAGTAATGGGAAACAAGAAAGATCTTCTGGAGCATCTTCTTTCAAACAACTTGAGGTTTCTCCTTCTTTAATGGTACTATGATCATTATTTTCAGATAATCTTCTTGAAGAAAATCCAAAGAATCTCAGAATGCTTGAGCATGCTGATGGATTTGATGACTCTTTACTTTTGCTTTCTTCTTCCTCCTCATTGCTCAGAGAGGTGGAACAACTTTGTTCCTCTATGGATGATTTGTTTCTATTGAAAGAGTAATCATATACATTCTTATGCTCAAATCCAAATATACAATAAAAATAATCTTTGAAAGGAATGGATTTACAAATCACTTCCCCCAAGGAAAGATACTCTTTGTAGTGGTGGGGCAAGTTTTCAGCTGCATCTATCATCTTTGCTAAATCCTTCTTAGGATTAGCCATGGGTAGTTCCAAATTTATTTCTTCATACTCCATATGCTCATAAAAGTAACCATACTTGTCTCTTGACATTTTGAACCCATCATTAACATAGAACACCTCTTATTCTTCAACAAACTGATCAAATTCATCATCTTCAACTACTGGCACAACCCTCATGGTTGCAACTTTAATTGTTGATTTGCAAAATTAGTCAACGGAGAGCCTTATTTCCATAGGAGTGGAGGAAAGTGCTCTGATACCAATGTGATGTCCCAAGTCTGGTGTGTAGACTTGAACACTATCTAATTTTGTAATTTAAATTACAATTTCTGAACTTTGAATCAAACCACTCAGAGCCTCTTCGGACAGGGAAAGTCAGGGGTTTTTTCTAGGAACTTTTGTAGGCAAGAAGAGTGAGCAATAAGAAGAAACGAAATATATTTAATACATAGAATTTCATTTACCCTAACACATTTATATCTGGTTCCATTTAGGTTTAAGATTCCGTTATGCGGAAACCTACTTCCACGCTTCTGGGCAGCCAAACCATGAAACTAGGAAGAGTAGTTCAGCCTTTTTCAACCAAGGGATTAAGTAAATTGATTATGGATCTAATATAAATTTATATAACAGTATAGAAAGTTTTATGCAGGTAAATAACAGATTTGGGAATTTTAGGAAACTAGTCCCTTGGACTGCACTTTAGGCTCGGGTTTCGGGTCTTCCAAACATATGGAGAAGGTTAATAAAACTCATATTCAGAAATGGAAGGTATTAAATGTGAAGTTAATGAATTCTCAAAAGTAAAATAAATAAAATCAGAAACGTTTAAGTCCTTCAACTCATTCAAAATCTAAAACTAGTCATTTTTCAATGCATTTCAAGCTAGGGTGTTGAAATGCTTCTCCAGAGTAAATCAGATATATTCAAAACTCTGTAATACTTGCAGAAAGGTACGAATACATTATTTCAGAGAATCAATGACTGAATTCAATCTCATGGGATTTTCATATCTTAACTCATTAATTTAGTCTTCATTACAAGGATAGAAAACTAGAAGTGGAGGTAGACATTGTAATGGAAAACTATTAGAACATTACAGAAAATCTGGAACTATTAGGAGACTAATATTAGGGACTGATAATAACCTCAATTAATGGCATAGATCCATATATCTCTCTTCATCACTTCATATCATCAATCTCTCATAGAAGGAGGAAATCTTGAAGATAGCTCTGATATTCGAATGTAGTGTCCCAATCACTCTAATGTGCTGCACTAAAATGGAAGTGGCTTTAGAACCTGCAATATCACTCCATTAATGGATGAGAGTTGATCCATATCTCCAATATAACCTGCAATGACAAGGGAAGAAGAGGGGAGAAGGAGAACAGGGGACTTGGGGCACATCACCCAAGAGACTGAGGATCACCACTCAGAAATGAAGCTTAAGCTTCAATCAATTACAAAAATACATTAACCAAACTGAATAATGGAGTTGGAAATTCCCTTAAGTATACCTTTGGTGACTTGTTGAGCAAGTCCTTCACCCGTTGAACAAGTAACCCATTTTCCAATTTTGTTCCTAAGCCATGAATGGCCCTCCTTGATGGGATTAACAATTTTGGTTTGCAAATGATGTTTCCTTATTTGTATAACTTAACCCAAAGTGGAAATTCGACCTTCTTGAGAAAAATAACAAGTATGAAGCTTATTAAATGTTTCCATGTTTGTATCCTTCAGTCCAAAATAGAAACCGCTCCTTCCTTGAGTAATTAGCAAGTTTGTGCATAAGGTAATCTTTCCTTGCTTTTCATCCTTGAACCAAATTAGAAACTAATTTGGATAGTTTCTATCTTTACTATGACATGTTTCTTTTTTCTTCTTTTGCATTGTTTCCATTTTTCCATCCAAGGCAAGTATACTAGCTTTCCCCAATGTGCCCTCCTGACATGGCAGCCTTAATTCCACATCATTATTGTGCATAATAAATAAAATTGCTGAAATAAAATTAAATACATGCCTCAGAACAATTATTAGCAATATTTTTCCTAGGAATAATAATTAATGTCAATTGAGCCCCTAGGAATTTCATCATGGTCAACACTTTTAATGTCCCAAAATATGGGGAGATGGCATACTCCATTCTAGGTACCTCCAATTTAAATAATTTCCTTTACTCTTGTAGAAGGTTTACCTTGTGGGACATATCCTCTTGGGAGTTGGGTGAGGCCCACAGTTAGAAAGTATGAGATATTCCGAATTCTCCCCCTCATTTTCTCACAGAAAAATCAACGGTTCTATCTATGCTCCAAGGGAAATCTCCTATAGCCATTAATACAAAAGATACTTGAAGATGGGGCTATTGTTTAGGGGTTTATACAACGATAGCTGGATATATGTCTCTCAAAGAAATTACACATTTTCCCAGTAGCCCCTTAATATGGAAAGGAGTTTGGAATACAAAGATCCTTCCAAAGATGGAATTCTTCATTTGGACCTTTTCTGACAACAAAATTCTTATGGGACACAACCTCTAGTGAAAATAATGGGAGGGACCCACTAGATTCCCCCTTGTAACTCTCAAGAGGAGACTGTAATTCATTTGGTGCTTACCTACCCCTTTTCTATAGAAGTTTGGAATCTTTCCCTCTCTCCTTGTTCCAATTTAGTTTCCATTCCCCCAGTTGTCCCTTCTCTTCTTAGAAAATGGTCCTCTCTTTGTCCTTTTTCTCTCCTAAAAAAAGATCGTATTTAATACTCTTGGTTGACTCTTCCTAAATTTATCCTTTGGAAACTTTAGCTAGAATGAAATGGCCGTATCTTTTGAGACAAGTTCTCCCCTGCCGCGAGAGTTGTTGTTAAAGTTAAATATCTATTAGGGGACTGTATATTCTTCCTCCTTCCTTCTGATAATAAAAAAACTCTCTCTCCCGTTGAAGAAAATTTGTTGTTGAGTCTCTCCCCTGATATTCTGATCCCTGCAACTTTTCATTTTTCTAAGATGAAACCTTGGGAAATTCGTATGGACAGCTCTGGCTTCATTTCCTGGAGGAAATATTTCCATAAGCACTCTCTGTTATTTGACGGAGCTTCTAAAGGGAAACTAGGGGTGGTAGAAGGGGGAGGTGTCCTTTTTTATCCTGGAGACAATCTGAAATTCTTAGTCTCATGGGGTATAGGAGTTGATACCAACAATATTGCTGAAGCTTTGGATATCTGGAAAGGTATTTATCAAAATCTATCTTATGGAATATCAGAAGTTAAAGTATTTGGAGATTCTATGGTGGTTATTTAGGATCTAGTTACTCATAGAATTCTTGAGTAGATGTGCCTTCATCAAATTATCAAAAAAATCCAGAAGTTGGTCACTTCCTTTTGTTGAATTCAGTTCTTCCATATCCTTCAAAGTTTGAATAAAAAAGAAGATGAGGTAGAAAATATTGTGATCCCTGTGAGCAAAGGGAATCTCATTTTGAATGGAACGCCTCTCCCATTTCTCATCCCATAAGACCCTGGCACTCATGCCAAGGGGATTCCTGCATGTCTATGCGATGCCATGGAGGGCACTAAGCAATTTGGTTTTGAATAAGGAACGTTGCGACATGCATAGAGTGGTTATATCTCAGATCATTTGTTCAGATGATTATATGATGGCGCTGGTTTAGAAGCTCCCGACCAACGGTCAACTCAACATGGTTAGTTCAATCCCATGTCATAGTACTTGTCGTCATTAGGCCACAAAAGGAGAGTGTGTAGATGATTATGTTTGTATTTGGGATGCAATGGATAATTCAGGTAAAATTAAGAGGCTTTGGAAGGTTAATTGTGATCCTTGGGCTTCAAACATTTGCTGTTATGTGTTTCATCTCTTGTGGGACAAATAGACCTTGGTAATCTGGCTCTGTATGTTCTCTTCTTCGGATTTCCCATGGCCTCAAGCTCTGAGTTAGCTTCTCCTAGTCAAGACCCATACTAGCAACTTGAATTAGAAATTCAGGTGCTTCGTAGGAAGGTTTGATACCATAAAATATTTGTACAACACTTAGAAAATAAAGTTGGTCACCGGTTTGTGATGGTAGAAGAATACATGATGCATATTCATGAGGATTTATCTACGTGCCTCAATTAGAAAGAACAAGCCCTGGTTTTCTAGTACGATGAATTGGAATTAAGGTTTGACAGATTGGAATTACAGGTTAGTAGGCTTTCTATGGAAAGGAAGAACACTCACACAGACCATTCGGCTACATCAGCTCCTGCTCCAGGATCATCAGAAATCCATTATCATTAAGTCTGGGTTCATTTTGTTTTAGAAAGTCTCTTTCATTTGTAAACATTTTGTATCCACAACTATGATAGTTGGAAACTACTATGCTTTAATTTTGGGGTTTAAATTCAATATAGTTAGGAAGATTTTAAGGATATGGATAAGTAGCCTTCAATTCCATTTTGATACTATTGTATGGCACCTGAATTATAACTCTTGTTGTAAATGTGCCAGTGGTTTCACCACTATTTCTATAATATAAATAATACCCGTTTCTTTTAAAAAAAAAGAAGTTCTTTTGGAACCAAAAGGGAAAAAAAGTAACAAACAAAACATGTGCATTGCTATATTAATATTCAAATATGGTTAGGTAAGGAAAGAATAATTAGGAGAGATAAAGAGTAATTGGAATATGGAAAATGTGGTAAAGTAATTGCTATGCAATCTAGTAATTATAATGGAAACAACATTGAAATATTCACGTAATTATTCCATAGTTGAATGAACTATTTATTGTAATGTCCTCATTCAAATAATTGCATAGCAGGAAAATTCCATCAATCCTACTAGTTCCCTAGGTTGGGTGGAAACATTGGGAAGTTAATAAGGGAGATAATAAATGGTGTTTAGAAATTATAAGGACTAAATATTTATTTAATGGATTTAATTAAATTAATGCAAGTGAAAAATGAAATGGCTATGGTGAATGGAGACACATAGAGACTATGGGTCCCACTCAAGCTAGAATTCCTATGTTAAATGCCATCCTCCTCTTGCAATCTCGAATCTATGGAAGTATAATGTTTTTGGATGGATTATAAGGTTAATATAGTTTTCCATATACTTCATAGGTATAATTTTGGATGAATTGTAACTTACATGGGGAGAGGAAGATCCAAATGGGAGTTTCATGGACACTTGGCTAGATTCCCCTTACATTTATAACATCTATGACACCAATGATAGAGATTCTATGACAGTTATGACACAAGTTATATCTGAAGGATGAAATATAACATATATGACATGTTAGGAATGGATAGATCATCCTAGAGGGTGCTGATGGGAGTTGGAGAAGGCCAAGAGGCTCCTACTCGAATTTGGGAGAAGAGGGAAGGTGAAGAGAGAGACCACATGGCATAACATGAGCAGCCACACCAATTCGACTTGGATTTGTTTTATGTATGGATTTGGAACCTTAGAATACCAATAATGTTTATAAAATGCAAGGATCATCCATGAGAATTTTATTTTGATAATTTGTGAAAATTGTTATAGTGAAGAGAGAGAGAGCTAGTGGATGACTAGTTTATGCCTTAGACAATTTTGAGGGTGAAAGATTCCCATCCTAGTTGGTGTTTGGAGAGGCCAATAAGGTATTTAAAGTAGATTAAATGGATTCATAATTTATAGGTGCAATATACAGAATATCATGGACATATGAAGTTACGCTTGTTCTTTCTTTCATCTCAAGTTTTCTCACCATATTTTAGCTCTATGGAGTGAGGCACACTTGGTGAGCTATTCATCTCTTTGAGGGAGATTATCTTGCTCTAGTATTTTGTATTCTGATGTAAATTATCTTATATTTATGTTCATAAAAATATAATTTAGAAATACCAATAAATATCATGTATTATTGCTCAATAATGAAGAAACATTGCCATTTCCCCACTACATTGTTGTAAACTCTTGTAATCTTGATGGATTCGAATGGATGTATAAAATATTGATGATTTATGAATAAATGGAATGTAATTAAAGTATATTATGGGTTTCATATTAATTAACTGAGAATTTGTTTCCATTGGGTCGAATTTCATAGCAATTAGAGCAAACTACACCTCATTTCCCCAAGGGTCCAAAACTAGTTTTTTTATATCTGATTGAAAGAAGTGATAAAAGCCATGGGATATCGATTGGTTATGAATATGAGTCTGTGATAATGTATTATACACATCCAATGATTCAATTTAATAATTCAAGTGGGTTTTTGCACATTTGGGAAGCCATTTCTACCACTTACCCAGGGGGGATTTGAGCCCAAAATTGCCAGTAAAATAATCTATCTTATTCAGAATTTAGTACAAACTTGAAGAAGTGATCGAAGGGAAATTATTATATCATTAATGCAACTTATATGAATATTTGGGAGCAATTGGGCTGATTTGGAGACCAAGACACTAAAACTAGTAAGAGCCAAAATTGTGAAAAAATTGGAAAATTGGGCATTTTGGTAAAAAATTAAAAAAAAGGGACATTACAAGTGGTATCAGAGAATGGTATTGGAACCTGATGGTGTTAAAAATGATTAAAATGAATAAACCACCACCCTTAGAATTTGAATTGGAAGGTGCTTGGCTTGTAGAAGAAGAACTAGAAGAAAAAGAGGTGCCTTTGACTAAAGTTATGCCTCAGGAGGGAGAAGACTACACTAAGGAGAAAATGGAGTATCTCAAACTTATAAAACCCCTGTTTGAATAAATATCCAAGTACATGACCCAAAATATGGTAGACATGACCCAACAGATAGCAAAAGGATTCAAATTGATGGCCAGTCAAATGGGAAGCAAAGGGACAATAGGAGATAGTGGTAGTTCATAATTAGCAGAAAATAAGACAATGGGTGAGCACATTTTCTCACGAACAAGACCTCATAATAGACCCCATGAATTTCAGAGCACACCAATTCATAATTCACCTAAATTTATTATTCCCAAATAAGAGACTAACCTTGAATTTGAAATTGATACAATAACAAAAGAATGCGCTAAATTGGATGAAGAGTGTAGGAGACGTATAACATTTAAGCAGTACTTCACCATGGAAAACAAACTAAAAAATAAGGAGGAAAATAAGTCTCTACACCAAAACAAATAATTTAATTGTGCCATAGGTAAAGTTCCAATTCCTAGTTTTGATGGTTCATCTTAAAGTTCTGCTAACACTTGGGTGCAAAAATTGGATGTGTATTTTTCAGCTGAATCCAATGGTGGAAGAAGATGCTTTAAAAATGGCTATTTTGCACTTGGATGGAGATGCCAATTAATGGTGGTTCCATGGCCTGAAAAAATTGGGTCATAATCAGGTTAAAACATATGGGGAATTTGTTGGCAGGGTATTAGAAAGGTTTGATAAAAAAGATCTAGAATTGTCTTTTAAAGAACTAGCACAATTGAAGCAGGTACGGATTCATATTGAGTATATGTTGGAATTCCAAAGATTATCAGTTAAGGTGGCTAATGTATATATGATAAGGTTAGTATTTCTATTCACTGAAGGTTTGGAAAAGCCCTTAAAAGGTTTGGTCAAATCCCACAAGCCTACTAAATTAAATGATGCAATGAGCTTGACTAGAGATCTTCAAAATGTGCTTCCTAGAACAAGATTTCCTCCCAAGCCTAACTTCAGATTTGAAATAAAGACTTGGAAAAAGGATGCATCTGATAAGAAGTTTTGGCAAAGAGATACATCTGAAAAGAAGAAGAAATAAGGACAAAACATGGATGAACTTTGAAGGAAAAAATTGTGTTTCACATGCTTCCAACCATGGACACCGGGGCATAATGTGCTAAAGGAAAAGCTCAATACAAGAAGTATTTTCTAATAATGATGAGTATGAAGGGGGTATGGATGAAGAAAGGAAAATTTCATGTCACAAAGAGGCATATGAGACAACATATGAAGTAGAAAAACAAGAAGAAAATCAGCCTTCACCGGACAAAGCAAGAATGGCAGTACTTTAGTGCCTCGCTATCACACTATTCGATGCAAGGGTGTGGTATCATTAGAGAAAATTTGAGGTCTAAAATGGGCCTCCTAAGGAAAATAATAAAATAATAGTTAAAATAATAAAATAATAGTTAAAATAATAAAATAATAGTTATTAATTTTGGAGGAAGAATGAAAAAAACTACTTTTTGTGTTCGTATTTTCGACATATCTGCCTGTGTTTTTACTCAAATTCTGAGCACAAGAGCTAGTTGGATGCGGAATTTAATTTCACATCCAACAAGTACCCACAATTCATACTTCTGACGGACCCCGCTACCCCAAAAACAAGAAATACCTGAAAAAATGTGACGATGACATCATCATCACATTTTTTTAGGTATTTCTTGTTTTTTGGGTAACGGGGTTTGTCAAAAGTATGCAGTGTGGGTACTTGTTTGATGCAGAATTAAATTCCACATCCAACGGGATATCCCACTTGAGATTTCAGTAAAAACACAGGGATTGTCCTAAGGTGGTTCCCCAAAATGATGTAGTTGGACCAAAAATGGTGGTAACCAAATCATCGAGGTGAAACTGGTTGAACATAACCCCTTTGGGGGTTTGTACAACAAAATATGGATCTTGAGATGAGGGTTGTTCCATTATGGGTAGTACTGAATAATCAATAATAGGAATATTAACAGGAGGAGAGAACTCACTCCCATCTTTTATAACTGGAACCCCTTCCAATTCAGGAATAAATGCACTTCCTATTTCAGAATTAATCTCCATCTCTCTTTCCATAGGATACTGAGTCATTGGATTCAAAGGATACTCAGGTGATATTCCTTATATACGATGGGACTGTCTCCAAGGGAAGTCATCCAGTTTGATAGGTCAAACTGATCTCAATGAGAAACCTATAGCTAATAAATAAAAACAAGCATTACTCAAGCTAAATCAATAAGAAAAAACTGTGACATGAGTGGATTGAACGTCTAGATCCTCACATGATTGTTAGATCATCATAACTCGTGATATATCACAAGGTCCAATAGTAAAACATGACAAGGAGTATTGGGTCCATACCCTTTCCTGAATACTCGACTACCTGGATGGTACATGTGTAGTAATCTCCCCGAGTGTTGTTTTTGGTGTATTGCAATGATAGGATGGTCAAAGGGGTTTTCTCAGTTGGTCTTAGGATCCCTATAAGTGTCCCCCGATATACACAAGGTATGTGGGAGATCAACTCTGTAGTAGTACTGTATAATGCACAACCTTTCGAAAGGGGCCTTCCTATATAATATTGAGTATGTGAAGTACCTTTTGATATACCTCTAGGGTACGCAAAATCCCGTTCGATATACCAACAAGTACATGGAAGAAACATACAATCCCTAGGAAGTAGTGCAGGAAATAAACAAGAGCTCCTACATTTAAATATGTCGGAACACGTCTCTAACCTATCACTCCTTGCTAAATATTTTAATTTAGACTAACACTTAATTTTATCTTGTACGTTTAAGTGGATGCATGAGGTGAAAAATTGAAATATAAAACCATGCAAGTGCAACTTTTTCACTAACTTTTGATTATGCCCTACTTAAAAGAAGGATAGAGGTTTGGTTCTTTTCCTTTCAAAACACAAATAAATCCCAAGCAAATGATATCAAACTATGACTTTCATTCCTATTCAAAGAAAACAAAGCTTTCTAATGCAAATTTAAAAGAAAAATGAGATCTCTTTAAAAGAAAAGATGTTACTATTTTTTCACACAAACACTTTGAATTCTTCAACTAAAAGAAAGACTAACTTAAAAATAATTTTGTTGTTGTTTTTCTTTTGCTATAATGAGAAGAAAAAACATAATAAGAAACACTCAATGAACACTTGAAAGTTTATCAGACTAATCAAGAGTCCTTTCTACACTAAAAATTTATGATTTTTTTCTCAATTTTTTGCAAATAAAAGCATAAAAGAAATCTTTTACAATTTATGAAGAAAACAAGAGAAATAAATCTTTTCTTTTCTGTTGAATACAACAACTATCACAGATCTAAATAGAATGAATTCTTTTCAAAGCATTAACTTTCAGATCAAAGACAAATGAAGAAGAATACTTAAAGGCTAAAATCAATCATCACTATTGAAGATAAAATCAAATCAAGACTATACACCTTTCCATATTTTGATTAATAACTGTAACTATCAGTAACAAACCTAGAAACAAACTTAGAAACTCAAACTGTAGTCAAATTTCAAAAGTCAAATGAGGGCACATGAACATACATGGAACCACACTTTGATAGATTAGTATAGAGCGGTTGCAACTGGGCATTGTTCTTTACCAACAGGTACAAAGAGGTGGCACCTCTCTTTGTCCACAATAAACTGGCGGTGGCACCACGAGTTTCCTTAATAGAAGGTGTGATGGCCTGTGATGTCCCCGGTTACATTAAAAGGTACATGATGTATATATTGTAATTAATCGCAGTGAGGAGCTAAAGGCAAAAGGCCCACCATTGATTTGGTTGTGTATGTTTCGGCAATAGGGATAGTTGCCGATGGTATATTGTGCTATCCAGCACATTATAGTTGGGAATCATGTAAATACGCACACAATTAAAATAAACCTATATCCAGCTACGAAGGTGCAACATTGAATGAAAAGGGCATGATTCCTAAGGTTAAGGGGGTTTTGTCCAACCCGTGGGGGTCATTGGGAGTTTTCCATGTGTCAACACCCTGTTTGTTTTGCTCATCTTCCCTTGTCTCATCCAATCACCACTTTAATGTTCTGCTGAGTTGTTGAGGCAGTTATTGCTGGAAGTGGAGGGTGGCAGGACTGTCAGTCTTTGCCACATGCTCACTCCACCAGCCGTCTCTCCACCTTCACATGGGTAAGGAACCATCACTACGCCACTCTCTTGGTGGTTGGGGTTCACTCTCATGCAGGGACGTTCAGGGGGCCGAATCATCTCCTCTCACGTGGGCTGAGTTAAAAGGGGTTCCACATTCGATTGTTGAGGGTTCGTTCTCCTCTGCCTCACCGATAGCTGGTCCGTGGGTTGGTTCTACCTTTCATTGGGGATTCCTAGTCTGGGAGTTTTCTTTCCCATTCACGCAGAAGAATTGTTTCCCCTTTTTCATGTTTTGCGCTCCTAGTCGGATCGGGTAAGGTCTGGGGTGTTCGTCACTGAACTATGACTATGGGCTGTGTCTTTTCCCTCACATACAGAGTGGAAGTCTACTTTTCTTCCCCATTCTTCTACCTGTGAAATTTCTACAGTGATGGTATTGAGGATCATTTGAGTGCTGTGAGTCCCTATACTATGTGGGCGGTGGTTTCTTCCATTCTTTGCGTTGGCTGTATCTTTTTCCCTTGTGTACAGGTTGAGAGTCTATTTTTTCCCCTTTTCTGCCTATGTGAGTTCTCCAACAATTACATTGGAGATTGGGTGTGTTGTGGGATTGTGGATGTGGTTGGCTGTCAATTTACACATCCATTGGCTGAGTTTTCCCCTATCTATGCTGGGATTTTTGCCTCTCCCCTGTTTTGGGACTGTGTAATGTTGCCATAGTTTTCATTGTGAGTTTGGGTTGTCGATTTACCCTGGTTTTGGGTCGCTTCTTGATTGTTGAGGCTGCAGACACCTTTCGAGGTTTGTTGCTGAGTTGTTTTGGCCATGCTAGGGCTAATAACAACTCTGAAGCATGGTTTGACCTGAAATGTGTTTCTCCTTTTGTTTGGGGTTGTCACCCTGTTGTCCTTGCCTTCTTTATAGAGATTTGAGTTGTTTGTTTTACTGCAGCCTGTAGTGGTTGGTCTTTGGACTGTTGAGAGTAAAATTAAGGCTGGGTATGCTTGAGAAAACTGGTGTTTGAGGCCACTAGCTTAGCATTTATCCCTTCCTAGCTCCTTGACGGCCTAATAAACCCCATTGTGGGGGCTTGTCTGATTTGTGTACCTTGGCTATGTGTAAGCCTACTTTGACCCTTATTCCTTGAGGAATCATGCCCATCTCAGGGGTGGCAGTGTTACTGAGAGATTGATGAGCACACTGGCCTATGGTTGGGTGGAACTTTGCAGTGACATGGTTGGTTGCGAGACAAGTTCCTATCAGATGAGTATTCTCGTCCATTTTACTTTTGCAATTATATTTACTGATTAATGAATATGATGAACATGTGGCATGCTTGAATGAATGTATGTTTTCTTCCACTATGTATATGAAGGATTATGCATCTTAGTATGTATTATGTTTAAGATTTTTATTTCAGCATTATATGCCTATTCGTGTTCATGGGGTTGTTTTCCTATATGTTTGGTGTTAGTAACGTCCTCTTCGCTGGTCAGAGGGTCGGGGACATGACAGAATGGTATCAGAGCTAAAGGTTGCAGCATGGGCCTGAATGGGCCATGAAAGGTTAGATAGCAGAGGCAGGTTTCCTTATGCCCAGTAGAAAAAACAGAAGAAAACCTATGCATGACAAGAGAATTTTGGAAAATTCCTCCAAGTATTGGAATCATCGGATAATCAGAGGACTTAGTCTGAAGTTTTGCTGATGCATCGGATCACCTAGTCAGAAGACTACCCGATGAGGGACCCATGGCAGTAAATCCATGAAAAATTGCCTAAGTATTAAAAATCATCGGCGATCGGTGCCACTAAGATGAAGCGATCTCCGAAATGTCGATAGAGGTTAGTAGCTGATGCGTCCACTCTTGTGGCTACTTAAAGGACTATCCACCCAAAAATGTAAGGGGATGATTGCTTCCTATCCATAGACAAGTATGAATGGTGTCTGACTTGTCGATATTTTCTATGTTGCTCTGTATGCCCATAGTACGATAGATATCTTGTCATCCAAATCATCCTTTTCTGTATTGCATATTTTTGTTAGGCCTCTGGTTAATGTTTTGTTGAAGGATTCAATTGCACCATGAGATTGAGGGTGATATGATGTGCTTTTTCGATGTTCAATAAGAAATTCTTTTGTCAAAGTGGCGATTGTTTTGTTTACAAAATGTGACCCCTAATCACTGATCAAGGTCAGTGGACAACCAAATATTGTGACATTGTTCTCATATATAAATTTAGTTGCTATCTCACTTGAGCAAGTTTCGACAGGTTTTTCCTCTACTCATTTGGCAACATATTCGACCGCGATGATGATATATCCTTCTCTTGTCCATCTACTAGGTGTCAAAAATGGCCCTATGAAATTAATCACCCATATTTGAAATGTTAAGGTTGGATTTACTGATATTAGGGGAATTTCCGTGCTTGGTAAAGGTTGACCAAGTCATTGACATAGGTCACACTTGTTCACAAATTCTCGACAATCTTTGTGTATGGTTGACCACCATAGACCCGAATGTTGAATTTTTCTTGCTGTTGTTTCACCTTGAAAGTGACCTCCTGCTGATACATAATGTGTTTCATTAATTATATCATCTCTTTTGTGATAAAGAACACATCGTCGTAACACGTTGTCTAGTCCCATCTTGTAGAGAAATGTGTTCATTATTGTGTAGGGTGCAACCTTCATCGCTAGGATCTTCGTTTCTTTTCATTCATTCCTTCTAAAGCTTGCCCTTACTCCAGGAATTGAGAAATATATTCTAGTTCAGATGGTACAAATTCTATTCTAAATAAGTGAGAATCTGGTAATTCATCTTCAATTCCATTTGGTTCTTCACCTGTGTCTATACTCGACAAATGGTCGGGTCCAACATTTGTTTTTCCTGGTCGTACTATGATTTTAAATTCAAATTCCTAAAATAATAGAAACCAACTACAAATTTTCCCGTGATGTAAAGGTTTATTGACCATGTATTTTAGTACTTGGCGGTCTCTGCAGAACACGATTGGGTTAGCAAGTAAATAGTCTTGGTATTTCTGGAGTATGAATACCATTCCAAGTGCTTCTCTTTTAGTTGTCTATTAGTTCCTTTCGGATTTATTAAGTTTTATGCTACTATAGGGATTTGGATAGTCCATTACGTCATCACTAGGTTGAGTTAGGATTGCACCAACTGCTATTCCTGAAGCATCGATGTGTACATGGAATTTGATCGACTAGTTTGGAAACCTTAGTATGGGTGCTTCGACTAATTTTTTCTTTAATATGTTGAATGACGCAGTGCATTTGACAGTCCATTGGTACTCTTGATTTTATTTTAATAATTATTTCAAGGGATAAGTCGTGTCAGAGTAGTGTCGAATGAATTTTCTATAGTATCTTGTATGTCCCAAAAAATCTCTTTGTTTAGGATTCATCGATAGCTTCAAGTCGAGAATGATTTTGATCTTTGCATAGTCTACCTTAATTCCTTCTTTGCAAACTACATGTCCCAACAGGATCCCTATCGGGGTTATAAATATGGACTTCTTGATATTTAGGGATAATTGAATTTGTCGACATCTCTCTAACATAAGTCTTAGCCACTTATAGTGATCTTTCAACATGGAGTAAATTGTCCACATCCATAGTTTTGTAGATGCATTCCTAAAATGCTTTGAAGACAATTCTTAAAAAAACATAGCTGGTGCATTTTTCAATCCAAATGGAATAACTCTATATGCGAATGATCCAAAATTGCATACAAATGTAGTCTTATTTTGGTCTTCCTTAGGAATGAGTACTTAATTATATCCATAAAATACGTTTGTAAATGAATAGCATTTGTGTCCTGCGACTTCATTAAGAATTTCGTCCGCAAAAGGAGTCAGAAATGGGTCTGTAAGTGTTACTTTATTAAGTTCTCATAAGTTGACACAGATTCTCAGACGTGTTAGGTCATGCTTTTTAGGTTGAACCACCATTGGGATCGCCCAGTCTGATTGTCAATATGGTAAATAATTCCAGCTGCAAGCATACTGCCGATTTCTTTCTTTACTATTCCTTATATTTGTGTGAGAGTTTGTATGGTCTTTTGTTTACTGGTTTTGCATAGGGTTTGATGTCGATCTTCATTTCACCCATTTATTGAACAAGTCCTTTTAAATCTTTGTAATCCTGAGCAAAAAAATCCTAAAATTATTTTAATATATTGACGATTTCTGCTATCTGTTCTTCATTCTAATAATCACCTATTTTTTCCATTTAGGTATGTTGTCATTGGATATATATACTTCTTTCATCTTGAATTTCGCGTCCATCCATTCTGGTGCTTTACTTTCATTTATTTGTCGGTTACCTTATTTAAATTGTGAGAACGATCGTGGGAAGTCCGTTGCTAATAATATTTCTAGATCCTCTTTTTCTGAAGTTTCGATTTTGAATATTGTTCTAGCTATTTTGGAAGTGTTCAGATGTTCTGATTTCCATTTAAATATTTTCCCTTCTATTTTTTTTTTCTGTTTCCAACTGAACTCTTTTTGAATGTTGGATTTCAGACGACTTGATGTTATTACATGTAGTAATTTCTCGAACGGGTTGATGCTCCTTCACTGGTACTTTGTTGCTTGTTGGTATAAGAAAATTTTGACCTGGTTACTTGCTTCGATTAGTGACTCAACATGAGGTACAAATTTGAAGTCTCTAATAAAGTTTTCTTTGATTTCTGTCCAAGTGAATGTTTCTCCTCTTGCTTCCTCCATTTTGTACCATTTATTTGGTAATTCATCAAGTGTATTTGGAAACAAGTGAGGCTAGGTTCTTTCATCTTTGTATCCCAATATTCTCCATTCTATTTCATAGGCGTTAATTTGTTTCTTGGTATCTTTCCCTTGTGTAAACATTGGAATATTTACTTGTGCAATGAGTTTCTTTACTCTGAATCTTTCGACAAAGTATGTTGATGCTGTGGTCCAAGTATGTAGTATCGACTGATGTATATCACACCATATTGAGGCTTGTCATGTGAATGTCTCGACTAAACTTTGAAGTTGAATTTGTTTTCCTATGTTTATCGAGACTTCTTCGGCATGAGAATATGGGATTCACATTCTTTGTATCTTAGCGGTGGGCCGGTTGATGATTCATTTTTCATGGGCACCAAGGTTGGATACTCTCTGATTTTTCTTTCAAATATATTTGGGATTCTACTGATGAAAAATCATTGTTTTGTTTTCTTTGTAGGGATGGATTCGATTGTATAGTAGTCTCAAGCTTGTAATTCATAGTTTTCTATCTACCAAGTGTAAATTTCAGCATCTTAATTGTATCCAATTGATTCAAGATGTCAAAGATGGAGTTCTCCATATGTGTTTGTTTCAGTGTAATATTCATTCTTATTTATTTGATGTAGTTGTTGAGTGTCAATATCATCATAAATTGCTTCTATCCAAGTTTCTCCTTGTGATGGATGTTATTGGTATAATAACTTTCTATCCATTACCTTTGAGTTTGATTCTTTCTTTGTCAAGTGATATTGATGCTTTAATTTTTCTTCCACATGGTCAACCAACTAGTGCAAGGAAGGAACTATATCCTTCCTTGGGATTGATAATTTCAAAGTCAACTTGAGTCATGATGTGGAAATTGAACCCAAGCAGTAGAACAATTACACTCACAAAATTGCTAATCAAACATGCAAAATTCACACAAAAGGAGACTGAAATTGGAGCATAACACAATCCTGTATTGAATAAGTGTACATAAAAAAACCTCATCAAGTAATAGGTAGTCCAAATATATAATTACATAAGATATTTGAAAGCATAAGGATTCTATTCGAATGAGTAAAAAAGAAGGCTTACTAAAACTAGTCAAATCCCTCATTGGTGCATAAAACACTTTCCAAATTTAAGAATATTATCACGAATTGGATGAATCCAATATGCTAGATGATAAGTGATGGAAATATATCATATGCATTATTTTTTTTGGAGAAAAATAAGGAGTACGGTGAAGGAAAAAAACAAGGCAGTTACTCCTAGACTAGCTTTTCCCTTTTGCCTTAAAACTGCTGTAAAGCAAGGCAACTTTCAGAAAAAGTAGAACTGCGCTTTTACTATTCTAGAATAAAATAAGAGGTGCTAAAAATGTTTCCAGGATGATTCCAAAGAGCTCCATGACCCATTTTTAGCATGTGTTGACTTCTAGGTGCAAGTGGAAGCTAACTAGCATAGTGAGGAATCTAGGAATATAGGAATAAGACAAAAATGATTAAATTTAATGTCAAATATGGGTAACTATGGGTTGATTATTATAACACCCCCTCTTAATCATGAATTTATGCGTAAATATTAGAAAAATATAGGGCCTAGAAACAAGGCTTAGTCACCCTTTACATACTACATGTCCATACAACCAAGGAAAGAGGAAAAAACCCAGTGGGAAAATACTCCCTTAAACATGGTTAGGAAACAAAATTTTGAAAATATTGTTATCAATCATACTTCACCACATGATCATAAATCCCCAACAATTATTTGATATTACTGAAGGTCTTCTCACAAAACACCTAGGTGAATATCTCTGCTACTTTCTCTGAAGATGCGCAGTAGAGTAGAGCAATGGTACCATCATGCACAAGCTCCCTGATATAGTGCATATGGATCTCAATGTGCTTGGTTCACTGTCTTTGAATTGGATCAGTGTATATTCTAATGGTGCTTTTATTTTCACAATAGATGAAAGTGGAAGTCTCTGATTTGAACCCACATTCTCTAAGTATCCCCTGCAACCACAAACATTGAGTAGCTGCATTCACAACTCCTCTATACTATGCCTCTGTATATGAGAGTGCTATGGCACTCTACTTCTTACTTGAACATGTTATTGGACCATTTTAAAGCATGAAAACATACCCTGAAGTATACTTTCAATCCGTGTTGTCACCTGCCCAATCACTGTTAGTAAATCCAACTAGCTCTAAGTCATATTTTTCTTTGTAGAAAATCCCATGAGTCCTTGTTCCTTGAACAAAGTTTAGGATCCTCTTGGATGCTATCCAATGGATCTCATAAGGTTTATCCATGTTTATTTAAGCCACACTAACTACATAATATAATTCAGGTCGAGTATGTGTAAGATAAATCAAACACCCAATCAAATTCCTATACAGTGTGTTATTTACCAAAGGAGAAGAACCTGCTTCCTTAAGCTTAACTCTTTAAAGGAAAGGAGTCTTTCCTGGATTGCAATATTTCATGTTAAAATTTTTGAGAATATCAGAATCATACTTGTACTGATGAAATTTGATTCCATGTTGGGATTGAGCAATTTCGAGACCTAAGAATTGGCTCAACAATCCCAAATTTGTCATGGAAAATGCATGGTTCATTGCATCCTTCAAGGAGGAAATATATTTCTTTGAACTTCTTGTAATAAATAGGTCATACAAATATAAAACAATAATCATTAAAGAACCATGAATCAGCTTCAAATAGACACTTGGATCATACTTGCATTGAACAAAATTTAGTGATAGCAGAAATCCATCAATCTTGGCATACCAAGCCCTGGGGGCTTGCTTAATCCCATACAATGATTTATTTAACCTACGCACTAAATATGGATTAGACATGAAAAATTTATGTTTATACATATAAATATATTCATTCATATCTCCATTTATAAAAGCACACTTCACATCCATGTGATGTAATTCCCATTGATTTGAAGCTGCAGTGGCTAGAGCTAGCCTTATGGAGTCCATATTTGCCACTGGTGCAAATTTCTCATTGTAATAAATAACATGAAATTGTGATTAGAAATTATATACCAATATTAAATTATATTTCAAAGGTGAACCATTAGCAACAAATTTAGTTTTATAAACCCACTTACACTTTACCAGCTTTCTCCGTGGGGGGAGATCAACTAGTTCCCATGTGTTGTTCTTCTGGAGCGAGATGAATTATTCCTTCATGGATGTTTGGAATATTGGATCATATGATGCACATTAACATTTACAAGGATCATATTCAACCATAATATACCACTTCTCAGCAAAGAGTGGATCTTTCACACAAAGGGCACTCTCAAATTGAGATCTAGCCCTCCTAGTGTCACTAGGATTCCCAGCTGCATGAATGGTCCTTTCTGCCCATTTTTGTCTTGTAGGACTGTTAGGATATGAAATTAAATCATCATTATCATACATATCAGAATAATCAAACCCATTAGTATCTTCACTTACAATCAGTGGTTGTGGTGATGAAGAAGACTCTCCAACTTCAACTGCTGCTAAAGGATCTTCTTCAAATTGAACACTTATTTCAATGAAATATTTGTTAGTGATAAATTTTATCAGATTTTACCCTTTTAAATATTTAGAATACCCAAAAAATAGGCACTCTTGGCTTTGGGGTTGCAAATCCTTCCTCTTTTCAGTTGGAATTCTAGCCCAAGCCTTTGAGCCAAAAATCCTGAAATGGGTCACATCTGGCTTGTGCCCACTCCAAGCTTCGAAAGGAATGATTACATAAAGTTTCTTATGTGGAACCCTATTTTGGATATAGGATTCATATTTTATAGCTTCATCCCAAAAATTTGGTGGAAAAGTTTTAGCCTCCATCATGCAAGTTTCCATCTCCTTGAGTGATTTGTTCTTTCTCTTAGCAACACCATTTTGCTGTGGTGTGTAAGGAATAGATTGCTGCATCTGGATACCTACATATTCACAATAATGGATGAAATCAGAATTTAAATATTCTCCACCATTATCATATTTGAGGATCTTGATTTTCCTCTCAACCAAGGCTCGAAATACCTTGAAGAGGTCAAAAACTTCAGACTTGTGCTTTAGGAAGTAGACCCAACAATACCTGGAAAAATAATCTATGAAGGTGAGTGAATATTTGAATTGAATGATAGAAATATGAGGGAATGGAACAACAATGTCACTGTGTATTAACCCAAGGGGTTCAGAGGTTCTCTCATGACTAGCTCTCTCATATTTGTGCTTTGGGTGTTTTCCTAGGATGCAACCTTGGAAGACTCCCTTAGAAAACTTGATCTTTGATAACCCTATGACCATATCTTTGTCACTAAAATAAAAAATATACTTATAGTTAAGATGGCCAAATATCTCATGCCAAAGCTTTCTTTCCTCATTAGCACGAGTGAGAGGAGTAGAGGGGTTTGAGTAGGGTAGAAAATGGGAAAACTTGTATACCTTCGAAGTGTGATCCACAACACCTTTTGCTATGAATTTTCCATTCGAAATATATGAGATTTAAAATTAATTGGGGGAGAAGATGAATTTATTTGGAGATCCAACGTGAGTCATCTGATACATTGACAAGAGATTAGAGGAAAGAACTGGAACATACAACACATCTTTGAAGAAACCATGGTCAAGATCAATCCTTCCCTTCCCAATATTGTCAGTAAGAGAGTCATCTCCCAAGAAACGTGTTGGACCTTTCGAAATGTGAAGAGAGGAGAAAGTATCCCTTGTTGAAACCATACATATAGAATCTCTAGAATCAATGATGAAGCTAGATGAGCTTGAGGTGCTAGAAACCAAGGCATGTACTCTCTCCTTGTCTTCTGGGTTTGATCACCCTTCCTTCTTTCTTGCGCAATCAGGAAGGGAGATGTTGTTCTTCTACAAGAGTTGGGTCAACATGTCAATTTAATTCTTCATACAAGAGCTCTTAGGATGATAGCCCTTACTGCACTATGCATACTTTCTCATTTCTCCTTTGTTCTTCTTCTTCTGGAAGTTCTTCTTGGAGCCCAAGGGCTCATCTTGAGACTTTGACTTGTCTCTCTTTTTCTCAGGTGGATTTTTGGATTTTTTATTTCCCTTTGAATCCACCCTTGAATATCCAACAATTAAAGCTTGGTATTTGGAAGATATGATGGTGCCCATAATTACCAATTTATCTTGCTCCTGGGTGAGGGATTCCATGAACTCAACAATCTTAGGTATATTCCAGGCTCGTGCTATGAACTTGGTGGCATGGAAGGTCAAAAAAAACAATGAGTAGTCAAGACCAATATTTGAGAGTATGGTAAAGACTAGTTGCTCATCCTTCTTTTCAATTCCACATTGTTTTAGTTACAAAACGAGGGCCTTAAACTTGGAAAAGTAGAGTTGCAATGATTCGAAGCTACTGGGACTCAAGGAGATCAATTCATTCTCGATTTTATGTCCTCTCATCTCATCTGTCTTTCCAAAAATATCTTCAATATTATTCCAAACCTCATTAGGTGATGTCATTGCATCAAGATGAAAGAGGAGGTCTCTTGAAATGCTCAAGCACAAAAGACCATAGGCCTCATCCCTCCTATTGTGCCATTTAATTTTATTTGCAGATGCATTAGGATCTTCATCAGTTTCCATGGTAACCCTATAGATACCTTTCTCTATCAACAATATCTCCATCTCAACTTTCCATTCGAAGAAATTGAATGGAGTCAAGATGATCCTTTGAGATTGGTCCATATCTCAGCAAATGTGCCCTCCAGTCAACAGAATGCGCTCCCAGTCAATGATGTCGAACCTGAAATAGAAATATGGAAGGATAGAAATTGATCTACAAAGGCTCTGATACCATGAGGAAATTGAACCCAAGCATTAGAACAATTACACTCACAAAATTGCTAATCAAACATGCAAAATTCACACAAAAGGAGATTGAAATTGGAGCATAACAAAATCCCGTATTGAATAAGTGTATATCATCCAACCTCATCAAGTAATAGGTTGTACAAATATATAAGTACATCAGATATTCAAAAGAATAAGGATGCTATTCAAATTGGTCAAAAAACAGGCTTACTAAAACTAGTCAAATCCCCTATAGGTGCATAAAACACTTTCCAAATCTAAGAAGATGCTCACGAATTGGATGAATCAGATATGCCAGCTGATAAGTGATGGAAATAAATCATATCCATGCTTTTGGTTGGAGAAAAATAAGGAGGATGGTGAAGGAAAAAAACAAGGCAGTTACTCCTAGACTCACTTTTCCCTTTTTCCTTAAAACTTCTTTAAAGCAAGGCAGCTTTCAAAAAAAGAAGAACTTCGCTTTTCCCTTTTTCCTTAAAATTGTTGTAAAGCAAGGAAGCTTTCAGAAAAAAAGAACCATGCTTTTACTGTTCTGGACTAAAAGAAGAGTTGCTAAAAATGTTTCTAGGATGATTCCAAAGCGCTCCATGACCCATTTTTAGCATGTGTTGATTTCTAGGTGCAAGTGGAAGCCAAATAGCATAGTGAGGAATCTAGGAATCTAGGAATAAGAAAAAAATGATTAATTAATGTCAAATATGGGTAAATATGGGTGATTGTTATACCCAAATCCTGTCACCACCATGTGATAAGACTTTTGACTTACATGTTTTCCCTTAATCCCAACACTTAGAGTGGAAATCCCATGTTGTTTGTCAATTCTACATGAAAATACTTAGCATCGTGCTTTCCCTGTGAACCATGAGCAGTACCTTGCTTGCACTGCCTTATTCATTTTTTCCATAAGCGGTGCCATCGCCTATGGCCTTTGGTCCATAAGCATTTCTTATCTAAACCGCTCTGTCGTAAGAGGAGAAAAGCAGTACCCTGGGTAAAATGGGAAAAAGAGAAGTTTCTTGAGGCTTCTAGATAATGAGCCTCATGTCCTCCCTTATCCCTATCATTGTGGGTTAGTTGAGCTCGAGATCCCCCATCACAGGATCTTAGAGGCCACCTTATCCACAAATCTCTCAACCATTCCTATCCATTGAGCCTTATAAATACAAGCTCATGTCTATGGTTGAGGGGGAGAACGATAGAGGTATTGTTATGCTGTTGGATTGACCACTTAGTCCAAGCCATTGGAGAGCATATAGAGCAAAGTTGGAGGTTATGGGGATGAAGTGTTTGTCTCATGGAGATGCTTGTCGACACTAAGGCTTCATTGGTTGTAAACTTCTCCATACATCTTAATGCAAAGCTAATTTCCATCCCACATTACTGTTGTTTTGATTTTGCATGTACATGTTGTTAGATTCCTTAATCACTAACATGGATAAGTAGATGATTTTCTGGTAGCTTTGATGTGTTTGCATGTTTTATCTATTTGCAAGTAGACAGGTTCCCTATCGAAGCAGCATTCCAGGTGTATACGATATCCAGGGAAGGTCTTCATCCTTTGTCGTCCACTCATTTGTTCTGGATTTGAACCATTCAGACTAGAAGAACAAATTCTATCCACAGAAGGTGAAATATTCTTGGTTACAAATCTGGTGACTCTGCTGGGGAATAGATACATATATTAGTTGATCTGATCTTCCTCAATTATTGAACTCTTGTCTGAATCCAGGCTCCATCTCCAACTCTCTTCAGTGATATCTGCTATCTGACTCAGTGAATTTTGTTTTGAAACTTTCATATCTGAAGTATTTCAACTTTTTATGCTCTTTTTCACTCTCAATATATCAGTTTTTACCTTGATTTGGTATTTTTATAACTTGATCTATCGTTCTCCTTTGTGTTTTGGATCTATACAGGGAATCACTTTTATGTTGTTGGCGAGAAGTGGTGCCATTGCTTGAACCCTATTAGCAGCGCACGGTGCCACTGCCTAAGTCCTGTTATCCAGAAGCGGTGCTCGTCCAGAACCGCTCTGTCAATACCCCTCTAGCGTGGTTCCAGGTAGGCCTTATTCCAAGGCCACTTTTTTCTCATTTTTTGCAAAAAAATTGAGTTGATTTTCTTTCAGCCCTGCACTGTCAGGCTTGTGTGTTAGAATCTGATGCTTATGGTTTGAAATTTTGTGGTAAAAGAACGATTTGTTTGAAGAATCCAAAAGCTAGAATAGGCTTGTTGATTGCCCATTTTCTTCCATGCTTGTTGGTTATCTCTGTGAAAGGATATCTTGTTTGAAAGCTTAGGTGTTAGAGAGCTCTCTTTTATTTCTGTTATATAGAATGAAAGAAAAACGTTTAATTAGCATCTTGATTTCATTTTTTGTTCCCATAGAAGAATTCTTTTTTCTTGTTTAAAAAGAATTTTTTTGATTGAGATTAGGTCATTATCATTAGTGAGCATAAGACATTGGATCTTTGATTGGCCTCACAAGCTTTTAGGTTCTCTATGTTCTTTTGTTTCTTTTGCATTTATACTATCTCATCAAAACAAAAATAAACTATTATAGTTTTAAGTTAGATCTATCTATGCTTTAAGAAAAAATAAAAAAATAGAGTGCATATGCATATAGTGTGCTTCTTGTTTTTCTTTTAAGAAAAGAGACTCCTCCCCTTTTGATTGCTTTCAGAAAAGAGAAATGAGTTTGGAAAGTGTTTCTTGTCTTTGATTTTTTGTTTAAGATTGTTGTTTGGAAATTTTTGGTTTCGAAGCAAAAGAAATTACTCTCTTTCCCTCCCATAGGTAGGCATACCGAACGGTAAAGTGAAATATTTGCATATGCATATTGCATGGTTTTACTTTTTTTTGTCAAAACTCCATGCATTCACCTAACCGCCCACTTTAAAATTAACAGTAGTTATAGGTTAAAATTTACATAGCAATTTGAGCGATAGGTTAGAGACGTGTTCAGGTGTCGTTAATCGTAGGATTTATTGTTACTCGTCCGCATTACATCCTGGGACTCACATGGTTCTTCCATGTACCATCGGTATTGAACGGCCTTTCACGTACCCTTGAGGTATATAGAAAGGTACTTCACATACTCGATTGTATATCGGAAGGCCCCTTGTGTACGGTTATGCATTAGACAACACTACTACCGATTTGAGCTCCCACGTACCTTGCGTATATTGGGAGACCCCACTAGGATACCTTATCCATCTGAGGAAAGCCCTTTGGCTGTCTTTCTTGGAGCTGTACACTGAAAACAACATTCGGGGAGATTACTATGCACGTACCCTTGAGGTATATTGTGAGTTGCACCTTCTTGACAATCCTAGTGAGAGACCTGACTATCTGAACCCCTCCTGTCATTTTAAGTTTGCTTGTTTGACCTATAGCTTGAGTAGGGATATTTTTGATGTGTTTTATAGTTTTGAGACCCTAGGTTAGATAGGAACTGTACAAACTGGCTGAGCTAAGACAGTCCAGAAGAGTACGGGGCTTACCACCCGATTTTATTCCTGGTTCAGGAGAAAATCCAATGGAAGCTATCGAACAAGGAGCTGCTACCACCTCCCAAGTGGGAGATAATGTGGTTGCAGAAAGTAGAGGACCATATCCTTCACACTCACCTCCCTTGGTCCAAAAACATTCTTGGGGTAATACTTCATTCCATTCTCCCACAGAAGGTCATGTTGATGATACTACCCATTCGGATTATGGTCCCAATGCTCCATTTTGGGATACCTCTATAGGATAGGCCATTGCCTCATTTGGTACCGTTTAAAATTTTCTAAAGAAGTTTCTCCAGATGAAGAAGAACATAGACAATACCACGCAACCATTCTTTGTGCATAGGAGATTGAAAGGAAAATAGATGACACATTGGGAACACCACCATCACGTTCCACATCTGTTCCTGTGGGATATCGTTCACTTGTCGATTCTATGAGACCCATTGAACCGATTATAGATCACACAGTAACCCCACACAACCCAGGTCAAACTACCAACCCCAGCACCTCCAATATTATGTATGTTCCTAATATTCCCAGGTCTTCTGCACCTAGGGATCAACCTTCAATTCATGTTTCATCATTACCTTCTAGTGCTAGGGGGAAATCCCTAGCATGACCTATGTTATCTGGCACCGGAATTATATCTAGTCAAGGTCAGACCTTTGGTATAGAGAAATCTACAGTTTATGTCCCTCCCACCCACACTAATGTGGTTAATCCCCCATCTAGTTCAGTTCATCCCTTGGGGGCACAACCTATAACCAATCAAACCTCTTGGGGTTATGGTTATACAACAAATCAAATACCTATAGGAAACATTAATTATCCACCCAATCCTATAGGAATTCCTTATGCTAGAATTCCATATCCTAGTGATACTTTCACGCCATGGGGGAAACCTAACTGGTCCTACATGCCAGCTATGGAGGGGATACCTATACATACCGTGGGAGGTGCTAGAGGATTTCTTTATGGAGGTCTTCCCCCTGAGGGGCCTAATGGTCCTGGAGGGCCTGGTGGATTTCCTCCTTATGGTCCTGGGGGCCTGGTGGCTTTCCTCCTAATGGCCCTGGAGGGTCTGGAGGCCCTCTTACTAGTGGTTCTGGAGGCTCTGGAGGTTTACCTCCTAGAGGCCTTGGAGGGCCTAGTGGTCCACCTCCTGGTGGTCTCGGTTGTCCTAGTGGTCATCCTTTTGGAGGCCTTGGTGTTCCTAATGGTCTTGATCCCAAAAATCAACCCCATGCAGGCGAATTTTCTGGTAGTTCTTCGTCACAACAACCTGTCTATCAGTATACTTACGGTCCTACTGGTAACTATATTCCATATCAATATTAACCATATGTGCAACCTAACCATCAGTTACCTTTCCTAGAAACTTTGGACTTGCTTGATTTTTCCAAGTTGATTAATGACCCCATTCAACATAACCCCTCGTGGCCTCTCATTTCGGTAAAGTTACCATCGGACATTCCAAAGTTCGATGGGAAGCAGGGAGATAGTCTGAAAAACCATGTCATGACATTCCATATGTGGTTTTATTCAAACTCCCTTATGGATGATTCAGTTCATTTAAGACTCTTTCAGTGAACTTTGACCGGTACAACCGCGAAATGGTATATTGAACTTCCACAACACTCTTTTGTGGATTTTGGCTCGTTGGAAACTGTATTTCTTACACACTTTCAGCTCCCTATTCGTTATGAAATGGGTACTGATATATTAACTTCTCTACGATAGAACACATCTACCCACATATCCGATCATATCCATGAGTGGAGAATGGAGAGAAGACTTATTAAGGCTCCCATTCTAGATCATTTATTGTTAGTTTTTGTACCTAGGCAGATGTTCCCTCGGTGACTTTATTTTGCCTAAGTCACTTAAAGAGGGAAAAAGGTGACCCTCACATTAAATGTCACTTAATGAGACTTTATAACCATAAAGTCACTTTTTGATAAATTTAAGTGGGTGAGTAATTTTATTTATGTGAATTAAATAAAAGGGATTTTTACTCTCACTCAATCTCATCCATTGGATTGGATCTTTTTCCTCCGTTGGATTAAGATGCCCACTTAGGTCAAACAAAAAGCATGAGGGAGGCAAAAGGGTGAGCACTTTTCATTTTCAGGAGAAGAGAAGAGTGCTGGGAGAGAAGAAGAGAGAGCTGAGCAAGGGTACGATTTTCCAGAAGAGAGATCACACAAAAATCGAGGAGCATTTAATGCACAGAAATCGAGGAGCATTTACCTTCATTTATTGCTGGTACGGTTGCACAGGAATCGAGGAGTACGGTCTGCATTTATTGAACTGTACGGTTTGCATTTAATGCCCAAGAAATCATGGTGCGGCCTGTAGAGTACGGCCTGCTTTAATGCTGCACAGAAATCGAGGTACGGCTGCATTAATTCTGCACAGTTTTAGAGGAGGTACGACTGCCATTTATTGTTGTACGGTCTGCATTTATTAGGCACAGAATTTGAGGTGTACGGCTGGTGTTTTTGCTGAGCACAGTTTACAGATTTTGGGATAAAATCTGTGGTGGAGATAAGTAGTATTTTCATTGTATTTCTGTCCTATATTTTTGCTGAAGAAATAAATCTCTCTCTCTCTCTGACTTGTTTTCCCTGTGGGGGTTTTTCCAAGGCTTATTTGGCCAAAAATATCTGAGTCAAATTTATGGTGTGACTGTCTATTTGTTTTCAGCCTGTTAGTAATTTTACTGTGTGTTTAAAATTGTTCGGCAAATTTTTTAAGTAGCTCTCAGCCTATGCAAAACCAACTGAAAGTGAAAACCATAGAAATGTTCATTTAAACCAGCAAGCAGTAAAACCCAGAGAGAACCTACCTGACTGGGAGAGACTATGGGATGAATTAGTGCAGGAGGAGACCAGGAGAGGTCTTGTACAGGGTAGTAGTTCTCAGAGAGGGGCTGATGATGAGGATGTGGCTTTGGCAGCCAAGGGTAAGAAGAAGAAGGGTCCCAAGAAGGGTGGGGCCAAGCAGCAGCAGAGTGGACAGAAGAAGGACTTGAGTAAAATCAAGTGCTATGCTTGTCAGGCGTTTGGACACTATGCCTCACAGTGTCCAAGCAAGAAGAAGAAGAAGGGGCAGGGACAGTAGACTGCAGCCTCAGCAGAGGTTGATGAGTTTAGTGTTGCATTCCAGAGGGAGTTTTCCCTGTATGCTGGAAAGATAGAGAGAGAGAGAGTCTCTCTGGCTACCAGCATAGATATGGATCTTGACAGTGAGCATTATTTGTTGGCAGGACATCAGGGGGGTCCATCCACCTCATCTACTTGGTACATTGATAGTGGAGCCACGAGCCACATGACTGGAGCTCGAGAGGTGTTCTCAGAGTTATCAGAGGTAGGTAGAGATGTGGAGGTTTTCCTTGGAGACAACACCATTGTGAGAGCTATTGGTCGGGGTACCATCACATTTCAGAGGGAGTCCATGAGTCCCATGACTCTGCGGGATGTGTTGTATGTCCTAGGGATGAAAAAGAACCTTGTATCAGTTTCCACCATAGAGGACATGGGTCTTGGGGTGTGCTTTTTAGATGGGAGAGTACAGGTATATCCCAAGGCTATAGGTATGTCCAGTGCCATGGACATCGGGGTTAGGTGTGGAAAGATGTACAAGCTATTATTTCAGCCACAGTGTGCCTTGGCACATAGCAGCAGCAGTGAGCTTTGTGAGCTCTGGCATCGGAGGATGGCCCACCTTCATCACCCAACTCTTAGATTGCTGAGGAGCATGGTTATAGTTTTACCAGAGTTCAGCACTGAGTAGGAGGATGTGTGCATGGGGTGTGCTTTGGGAAAGTACACCAAGACTGCTTTTCCAAGCAGTGACACTAGAGCTGCCGGGGTGCTTGATTTGATCCATTCTGATATTTGCAGTCCCATGTCATCACGGTCTTTGATAGGCTTTGAGTATTACATCAGCTTCATAGATGACTACTCCAGGAAGACCTGGATCTACTTCTTGAGGAGCAAGAAGTCCGAGTTTGTATTGAGAGTCTTCCAAGGGTTCAAAGCCCTTGTGGAGAAGCAGACAGGTAGAAAGATCCGGATGTTGAGGTCGGACAATGGGGGTGAGTATACCTCCAAGTAGTTCGGCGCATTATGTACACAGGAGGGCATTCAAAGACAGCTGACAGTCCCTTACACTCCTGAGCAGAATGGAGTAGCAGAAAGGAAGAACAGGTCTATTGTGGCAGCAGCTAGGGCGATGCTCCATGATCAGGGATTACCTTTCTTTCTTTGGGCTGAGGCATGTAGTACTGCAGTTTATCTGTAGAACAGGAGTCCTCACAGGGCAGTGGGGAGCAAGACTCCTGAGGAGATGTATTCGTGCAAGAAGCCTGAGGTGAGCCACTTCCGCATATTTGGCTCTTTGACTTACTCTCACGTCCCTTCTGAGAAGAGGACAAAGTTTGATGCCACTGCTGAGAGAGGTATTTTTGTGGGATATGATGAGACTTCAAAGGCTTATCATATTTACTTACCTTGTTCATGGAAAGTTGTTGTCCACCGGGAAGTAAAGTTTGATGAGGAGAGAGCCTTCAGGAAGTCCAGAGAGTTAGAGCAGGGGGAGACACCAGCTCCCACACCTCAGCTGGTACAGGCTTCTTCGATACAGCTTACAGGTCCACAGGTTTCTAGAGGGATTGGATCACAGGGTACGAGCACAGCATCTACAGGTTCGGTGGTCCAAGTGGCTAGTACTTCAGGGACAGGTTCAGGTTCAGGTACAGGTTTGATTCCTCAGATTACGGCATCGGCAGGCACAGGTTCATCTGTTACTGGTCCTCGGGGTTTTGGACCTTCAGGTACAGGGACTTCATCAGATGAGGAGGAGCAGCCTTCAAGGAAGAGGAAGCCTAAGTGGCTTCAGGAGACCTTGAAGGAAGCAGAGGCATTTGGCAGACCTCAGGAGAGGATCAGGACAGTAGTGGAGCCTGAAAGGCTTGGTGTGGTGTCGGACAGAGGAGATATGGCTCTTGTTGCATGCCTTCGTGACTCTGAGCCATCCACTTTTGAGGAGGCTTCCCAGCATATGGTATGGAGAGATGCCATGATGGAAGAGTACCATTCCATCATGAAGAATGATGCTTGGGAGATAGTACCGAGACCGGAAGGGAAGTCAGTTGTGACTTCCAGATGGCTTTACAAGGTAAAGCATGCTGCGGATGGCAGCGTAGAGAAGTACAAGGCTCGGTTTGTGGCGCGGGGGTTCTCACAGGTTGAGGGAGTCGACTATGATGAGAATTTTGCTCCAATTGCTCATTATTCCTCTATTAGGGCAGTGATTTCTATAGCAGCAGAGATGGGTTGGAAGATCCACCAGATGGATGTGAAGACCGCATTTCTCAATGGTCTACTGCAGGAGGAGGTTTATCTAGAGCAGCCACAGGGATTCGAGATCCATGGGAGAGATTCTCATGTGTGCAGGCTGAAGAAAGCCTTGTACGGGCTGAAGCAAGATCCTAGAGCTTGGTACTCCAGGATTGATGATTATCTGACATCGATGGGATTTTAGAAGAGTGAGGCTGATCCCAACCTTTACTTCATTGTGGTTGGGGGATATTCGCTCATTATTTTGTTGTATGTTGATGATCTATTCATCACAGGTGCTGAGCGTCTCATTGCACATTGCAAGAGAGACCTAGCTTCGGAGTACGAGATGACCGATATTGGGCTGATGCACTATTATTTGGGGATGGAGGTTTGGCAGGAGCCTGGGCATATTTTCCTTGGACAGGGAAAGTATGCAGCTGATATTATAAGGAGATTCTGGATGGAGGACTGCAGGCCTATGTCTACACCTATGATCACCAACTGGAAGCAACTCCATGCTTCCGAGGGCAAGTTGGTGGATCCCACTATATATCGTCAGCTTATTGGGTCTTTGATGTATCTGGTCAACACCAGGCCAGACTTGTGCTTTGCGGTGAACACTCTTAGCCAGTTCATGGATGAGCCTAGGAGTGTGCACTGGATAGCTGCAAAGCACATTTTGAGATATCTTGCAGGGACAGTGGACTATGGTCTGGACTACAGGGGTTCGGATGGAGTTGGCTTGGTTGGGTTTACAGATTTAGACTGGGTAGGTTGCGTGCGGGATCGGAAGAGCACTTCCGGTTGTTGTTTCAGTTTGGGCTCGGCAGCAGTGTCATGGTTCAGCCGGAAACAGAGGTCCGTTGCATTGAGTACTGCTGAGGATGAGTATATGGCAGCCAGTCAGGCTACTTGTGAAGCACTGTGGCTTCGCAAGATTTTGGTAGATTTGTTTGATCAGGAGCTTAGGCCTACGGTGATCTACTGCGACAATCTGAGTTGCATTCAACTCTCTGAGAATCCAGTGTTCCATGACAGGTCAAAGCACATAGAGATCGGATACCATTTCATCCGAGACTACGTTCAGAGAGGGGCTGTTGAGCTTCGGCATATTTTCACTGATGAGAAGGTAGCTGATATCTTGACGAAGTCTTTGGGGAGGGGTAAGTTCGTCTTCTTCAGAGATAAGTTGGGAGTGGTACGGAACACCTTCCTCGGTAAGAGTTAGTGTTAGTTTTTGTACCTAGGCAGATGTTCCCTAGGTGACTTTATTTTGCCTAAGTCACTTAAAGAGGGAAAAAGGTGACCCTCACATTAAATGTCACTTAATGAGACTTTATAACCATAAAGTCACTTTTTGATAGATTTAAATGGGTGAGTAATTTTATTTATGTGAATTAAATAAAAGGGATTTTTACTCTCACTCAATCTCATCCATTGGATTGGATCTTTTTCCTCCGTTGGATTAAGATGCCCACTTAGGTCAAACAAAAAGCATGAGGGAGGCAAAAGGGTGAGCACTTTTCATTTTCAGGAGAAGAGAAGAGTGCTGGGAGAGAAGAAGAGAGAGCTGAGCAAGGGTACAATTTTCCAGAAGAGAGATCACACAGAAATCGAGGAGCATTTACCTTCATTTATTGCTGGTACGGTTGCACATGAATCGAGGAGTACGGTCTGCATTTATTGAACTGTACGGTTTGCATTTAATGCCCAGGAAATCATGGTACGTCCTGTAGAGTACGGCCTGCTTTAATGCTGCACAGAAATCAAGGTACGGCTGCATTAATTCTGCACAGTTTTCGAGGAGGTACGGCTGCCATTTATTGCTGTACGGTCTGCATTTATTAGGCACAGAATTTAAGGTGTACGACTGGTGTTTTTGCTGAGCACAGTTTACAGATTTTGGGATAAAATCTGTGGTGGAGATAAGTAGTATTTTCACTGTATTTCTGTCCTATATTTTTGCTGAAGAAATAAATGTCTCTCTCTCTCTGACTGGTTTTCCCCGTGGGGGTTTTTCCAGGGCTTATTTGGCCAAAAATCTTTGAGTCAAATTTATGGTGTGACTGTCTATTTGCTTTCAGCCTGTTAGTAATTTTACTGTGTTTAAAATTGTTCGGAAAATTTTTTAAGTAGCTCTCAGCCTATGCAAAACCGACTGAAAGTGAAAACCACAGAAATGTTCATTTAAACCAGCAAGTAGTAAAACCCAGAATTTTCTACATTTATTAGTTGATTGGTTTACCAAATCTTTGTTTCCTCTGATTTCCCATGATGTGGCTATGGGAGGTGCCATTGCTGAAGAGGAATCCATTAGTCCAGCCCAATATCTATACTTGGTCTATTCCTAGTATAGAACTTTGTATGAATTGATTCCTCAAGCTCCTCGCCCAAGCACCGATCCTGCAAAGCCACCAGCAGAAGTCCCTATTGATGGGATTGTTAGTTCAATCTAGTCCTCGTTAGCAGCAAAAACTGCCAAGCAACCTTAGACTGCCACCCCTACTCCTTCGACTCCCAAGGTTTCCGTTGAGCTTAATTCTATTGAGAGTATTCAAACCTTTGGTAATAATAAAAAGAAAGGTAAAAATAAAAATAAAAAACCTGGAAACCAACAGGAGAACCCAAAACCAACCAACAATGATAATGATAAAGGGAAAAGAAAAGAAAAATATCCATGCTTGCTATGTGGAGGTGACCATTTCACAAAAGGGTGTCCCCGCCGGGATGAAATCACACAATTTTTGAAAACAAATATTACACCCGCAGTTCTCATAGATCCTTTTCCCTCTCAACAACAACTGATAGACCACATGTCTAATCAGAGAAACTCTAGTTCATCAGAGTAAATGTAAATTCATATGATGTCTTCGGATACCATTAGTCTGCAAACTCAAAGTCATAATGATGACAAACCCACATAGAAGAAAGAAGACCATTCTTCTTCAGGGAAAGCTCCTTCTACTGGTTCTCCCGAATCCTTGGCTACTGTCCCCCTAACCATCGAGAAGCCTACTCTCGATATGATTTTGTGTCCACCCAAGAGTACTCTTAGGAAGGCTGTTTTTAACCCTAATGCCTGAGCTGCTCAATTTTATAATGTATTTGAAGATCTCGCTCATGCACCATGTGCAATGTCTACCTTCGAAGTGCTCCAAAGTTGTCCTACATAACGCAAAAACCTGTTGACTGCGTTAGGAGCTTTAGACCCAAAAAATTCTAATTTGATTCATTTCAATGTCGAGAACTATAATTCTAGAATAGCTCACAAAATTGCTTTCCAAATCATCACGAAAGTAGTTGGAAGGAAAGTCTTTAGGACTATCTTAGACGAAGGAGCTTCAACTTCGGTTTTGTCCCTGTCTTGTTGGAAAGCTATCAGCTCTCCCAAGCTTGTAGCATCATCTATGACTCTAAAGGGCTTTGATGGATGAGGTTTCTAGCCCCAAGGTCTCATATCAGCCCTTGCAGTCGAGCTTGGGGGAAAAACTATTTCTATTCAGGTAGAAGTAGTTGATGCCCCATTAGATTACAACCTCCTTCTAGGAAGAAATTGGTTTTAGGCTATGACTACTGTCGCTTCAATAGTATTCCAAACAGTCCAATTTCCACATCTAGGGAGAATTGTTACCATTGATCAGCTTTATTTCTATACATCGAATGTTACGACCTCTACAACTAATAACATCCCTATGTTAGGCCAGTCCCCTCCTCCTTACCAGTCGATTGGGGTAGGCATGTTGAAGGATTCATCCCTTATGGGGATTTTTCTGTCCACTCCTCCTAACATAGATACAACAACAATGAATATGATTGCGTCATTTGATTGTGAGCCCAAGGGAAAACAAATTGTTGAGTCCACCTTGTTGAGTCCACATGAAGAAATGTACAACACCATTCAAACCCTTTTCGATGATCACACTGATGACCTTCATCTGGTGGCTTCGGATCCTTACCATTTTCCTTATTGGTTAGCATCATCTCGTCCTGTTCTGGATTATCTCTCTGATATTTTTCCTTCCAATGAGTCCATTATGGAGATTATGAATATGAATGAGTCCATTTGGGAGGATCACCATCATAGATCCTTGTTCCTCCCCAAAACCAGTTCGGTGAACCATGATTTTGCATCCTTGTTTTCCACTGATATTGTCAAAGAACATCAAAGTACTATATTGTTGCAAGATACAAATTCTAAACGAAACCTTTGCAACATTACTCAGACAAATCTGATTGGCATATCAGCCAAGCCTACTACCATCAAGCATGTTCACGTTGGGAAGAACTGCTTGGCAGACAAATCTGAAGCATACAAGGCACTTTTCAAAGAATTTCGCGATATTTTGGCCTGGTCTTATGAAGAAATGTTGGGGATAGACCCATCCATTGTGGTCCATGAAATTAAAACCTATCCCATGGCTAAACCTGTCAGGAAAAAACTAAGGCAAGTCCATCCACAGAAGGCCACAGCTATTAAAGCTGAGATAGAGAAACTTCTCAAAGCTGGGTTTATTTATCCCATACCCCTAACGGAATGGGTATCGAACGTTGTCCCTATCAATAAAAAGCAGGGAACCATTAGAGTCTGTATCAATTTTAGAGACTTGAATAAATCTTGTCCCAAGGACAACTTTCCTACTCCACATATCGATCATATTATCGACAATTGTGCTGGAAGTGTCATCTTCTCATTTATGGATGGCTTTTCCGGCTATAATCAGATTGAGATATTACCCACCGATCAGCACAAGACGAAATTCATTTTCCCATGGGGAACCTTTGCGTATAGGAAGTTACCTTTCGGCTTGAAAAATGCTGGAGCCACTTTCCAGCATGTGATGTCCTATGCGTTTCATGATATTCAACATATTGTTGAATCGTACCTTGACGACCTCCCGCTCATTCATAGCGATGGGAGGACCACCCTGGTCATCTTAGAGATATTTTCCTGAGATGTCATCATTATAATATATGGCTCAACCTGCATAAATGTGTTTTTTTCATTGAGACAGAACGTCTGTTAGGTTCTGTGGTCTCTAAGGATGCCATCCGGATAGACCCTTTGAAAATTTCCACCATTTTAGCTCTACCAGCACCAACCAATCTTCTCGAACTCCAAATTTTGCAAGGGAAGGAAAACTTTCTCTGCCGTTTTGTGTGTAATTTTGCAGACAAAACACACGGTTATATGCGTCTCCTCAAGAAGGACACTTCATTCTTCTGGGATGACCAAGAACAACATGCCTTTGATAATCTCAAACATGCTTTGACTCATTCACCCATGATACACCCCCCAGATTATTCAAAGGACTTTCTCTTGTATATTGTTGCCTTCGCTACTACCATCGCTATGGTTTTGGTGCAGGAAAATCCCAACGGTCAAGGGCACATGATTTACTATGCTAGTAAGAATCTTATGGATTCTAAAACCCAATATTCATGCATGGAGAAGTTAGCATTGGACACGGTCATTGCTATACAGAAATTTCATGACTACATTTTGCTCTGCACAACCACTGTATTGGCAGACCAGAACCCTATGTATTACATCCTGACTCGTCAGATGGTTAGGGGCAAGTACTCCCAATGGATATTCATACTACAGGAGTTTGATCTTGAATTTTCCAAATCCACATCAAAGAAACCCTTGGTATTTGTTGAGCTCATGTGTGATCTTCCTTGTGCTTCGATGGACTCTGAGCCCAGTGATTCATTTCCTGATGAATTTTCGTTCCTGATAAGCACTACTGACCCATGGTATGGAGATATGCTAATTTATCTCCAAACACAAAGATTTCATCCACATCTATCCCATGATGATTGCCACCATATCCGTCACCACACGAAATACTACCTCATCCTAAATGATACCTTGTATAGACATGGTATTGATTCTATTCTCCGGCGATGTCTCATGCATGAGGAAACTGAACATGTGTTGAATGATTGCCACCCTGGAGCATGTGGTGGTCATTTATCTGCGCTGGCTACAGCCCAAAAAATCCTTCACGCTGGCTATTTCTAGCCTTTAGTCTTTAAAGACTGTCATGAGGCTGTTAAGAAATTCCCACCTTGTCAACATTTTTATCCCATAAAGCGTTCACATCCCGCTCCGCTACACCTCGTCATTGCCGTTGGATCATTTTCCAAATGGGGGATTTATTATATGCATTGTAAGCCTACCTCAGCCGGGGGGCATGGTTACATCATCGTAGCCATTGACTATTTCACAAAATGGGTTGAGGCCATGCCTACATATGCGGAAGATGGTAAGACTTCCGCTCTCTTCCTGTTCAATCATATCATAGCTAGATTTGGAGTCCCGTAGTTCATTGTTACTGATCACTGATCACATTTCCATAATCAAATGATGGAGGAACTAAGTGCCAAGCTATGTTTTCACCATCAAAACTCTATGCCATATTATCCACAAGCTAATGGTCAGGTAGAGGCCATTAACAAAGTTTTGAAAACTATGCTTCGTCGGATGGTTGCAGATCATAAATCCAACTGGCACCACATCCTTTTATCCACTCTTTGGGCTTATAGGATTGCAGTGAAAAAATATGCTGGTTTCACTCCTTTCCAACTTGTCTATGGACTCAAAGTTGTCTTACCGATTCAATGTCAGATTCCATCCTTAAAACTTGCCGTTGAACTTGTTCCAGACACTTGCGCAGAGGAAGAAATATTTTTGTACTTGAATGACCTTGACGTGACTCAGAGAGGTGTTGCCTTGGCTAATGAGGCACATAAGAAATGCATCAAGGTGCAGTATGATAAATCCATCCAGCCTCGTGCCTTTAACGAGGTTGACCTAGTTTTGACTTACGACCAGAGATATGACAAACTAGGGAAAGGAAAGTTTGAGTCCATGTGGTACGGTCCTTTCGTCATTTCTAAAGTTTTAGAGAAAGGGGCCTACGAGCTCGTTGACTACGATGGAATCCCTTTAGGGCAACCTCGAAATGGGTTGTACCTGAAGAGGTACTATGCCTGGGTCATTCTTGGATAGTATCTTGTATATATGTATATTGCTTGACATTCAGTGTGCTTTTAGTATTTTCAATATGGTTTTGAGTTTAGTGTCCACATTTGTTTATACCATGTTTTGGTCATGCATAGCAAATGGATTTTTACGGTTTCATTGATGGTGCTTGCTACCACACCTTGAATCTTTCCTCAGCTGCTTAGGTCCTCTATTCCCCAGCTGAAGATTTGGTCAGTTCAGGAGCGGTTTGTATTAGTCCCACTACCAACAACATCGCTGAGTATCGAGCATTCATAGGTATTTTTACTGAAGTTGTCTCCCAATATGTTCACAATATGGTAGTCTTGATGGACTCACAACTCGTGGTTTGTCATCTAAGCCATGTTTATACCATTAGAAATCATGTGCTTCTTTGCCTCTTCTGGAGGGTACGCTTGTTAGAAAGGTCATTTGAAACCATTACTTATAGGCATATCCCTAGGGAACATAATGTAGTTGCTGAATCATTAGCTAATTACATCCTAGATTGGCATATTGCCCATTCATGACGTTAAATTAGATATGGTTCATTGTAAATAATCAATTAAAGACACATAAAACTCATGTAAAATACATTTACCATTTGAGACATATAAACACCAGGTAAAAGTATGTATATATATATATATATATGAACATGTTTACAAAAAATAGGTCACGAGACCTCATCTGAAGCGCATAGGATTTCAGGTAAAAATCACCATACAAAATCCTGAAGCTATCAGCTTTCAGTAGGTACATCATGCATACAATGTCTAGTGATGCTTGTGGTAGCACATCACTGCCTGGGCTGCTCTACGTAGTAGTCTACTAAACCGACTTGGTACTCCTGCTGTAGGTCTTTGATACCTTAGAGGGAGGTCATCAATGGAAGTGTCAGGGATGTCTAAGGTCAACCTCTTCAGGTTTTCCTCTAACTCCTCGGTCACATCATCACCCTACAGTACGAAGTGGGCTCCAGCTCGTCTATCCAATGGGGAAGCTCCCCCAGGTCATGTTGCTCCAACATCTGCATGAAAATATTCAGGTCTCGTTACTTAACATAAAAAACATAAAACATTAAAAAAAATAAAAAACATTATTTCCATTTAGGGTTTCTTTCTTCTTACCGATGTCACCCCACTGTCCACTAGGTGGGAACGGTAAGCCAGGGTCTCCACTAAATTCTGTACCCGTATACACATAATCCTCCACCATGAGGATCCAATCTCTGACCCATCGAAAGAACGGGTCACCGAAATTCACCTTCCCCCTACCTGCTCCAATACGGGCCATAATCTGGACCCACCTCTGCATGCGAGGGTCCCGCGTTCTTAGCTTTGTAAAGACCACATGGGGTCTCATCTGTGGTACCTTCTCGAAGAAGAAGTAGGATAAAATGGAACCAAAACTGAACTGCTTCAGTTCCCCCTGCCGACACTTAGTCAACTGGTCCTTGAATATCGGAAGCAGGGCTTCCGCCAAGTTGAATACTATAGGTGCCATGGTCTCTATGGCATATATCATGTGTGCCCTAGAAGCCTCGTGCAATCCCTGGCTTCCTACCACTATCTGCATCGTAAACAAGATAGTTCGTAGAGGTCCGTCCATCACTTCCTTTATGGGGATTTTCTTCCCCGATGTCCTCGTCCCTGGGATACAATGATAGTCTATCAACTCTTGTGTGGTAATATCCCCTCCTTGGGAACCTGTCAGTGAGATGGGAGCACCCCGTCTCGAAATCCCAGTCATGAAGTAGATATCCTCTACCTCTATTGTCAGAATATGAGCCCCAACCTCAAAATGTTGTTGCGCTGGATTCCACATCCGAAGTATATGCTCAAGCAACTGCTCATGTGATACCATACTGGGAGTCTGAAAGAATTTTAGGAGTCCATAGCCTCATAATGCATCTATGCAACCTGCATTCCTTTTGGAGAAAGTGTCATCGTTGTCATGTTGTCTTTCCTTCCATATCACCATTTTTTATCAGCAAGAGCCTGCCAAAAACAATCACAAGACCCATTAGAATCATTCTTAATCATTTAAATCAAAAGAAATGATCTAGTTTTGCTTGTGTTAATAATTTTACATCTTCATATCCAGCACCGCCTGTGCGTCATTGAATACAGGCGGTGGCACTGCCTGTGTGATTTGTTTTCAGTGCGGTTCTAGTGAGGTACCGCATATCCCGCAAGGGATAAGCATGATGCACGTTCCCATGGTTTTAGGGCTTGCCATCCAAGCCCACATTAGAGGAAATTTGGGGTCTAAAATGGGCCTTATAAGAAAACACACCAACAATAAATTTTGTGAGTTGGAATTTAGGAACCAATAGAATTTCAATAAAATGAGTCAACCATAATGATTGAATTGACATATTTGTCATAAAAGAAAACTACTTTTTTTGTTCATATTTTTGACATATCTCCCTGTGCTTTTACTCAAACTCTGAGAGGGAGAGCTCGTTTGATGCATAATTTAATTCTGCACCCAACGAGTACCCACACTGCATACTTTTGACGGACCCCGCTACCCCAAAAATAAGAAATACCTGAAAAAATGTGATGATGACATCATCATCACGTTTTTTCAGTTATTTCTTATTTTTGGGGTAGCGGGGTCCGTCAAAAGTATGCAGTGTGGGTACTCGTTGGGTGCGAAATTAAATTACGCATCAAACGAGATCTTCCTCTCAGAGTTTGAGTAAAAACATACGAAAATATATCAAAATACGAACAAAAAAGTAGTTTTTTTCATTCTTCCTCCAATATTAATAACTATTATTTTATTATTTTAACGTTTATTTTATTGTTTTGCTTAGGAGGCCCATTGTAGACCTCAAATTTCCTCTAATGAAACACCATTAAAAATCAAAATTGACACTATGAAAAGGAAGAGTAGGGTTTGAATTATTACCTGGAACCAACGGCCCTCGAATCCGACGGTGAAAACTCCCGATATTAGCAACTGAAGATCTGACTAGGAAAGTGCTCCAAATCCTCTCCACTATGGGTAAATAGTAAAATGATTTGATTTTTCACTATTTACATGAATTTTATACACATTTTTTTGGTTTGATATGCTATAGTTGTTATTTAAAATTGCTTATTATTCAAAATTTATCAGTTGTAATCCCTTAATGTTAGTTATTGGTGCATTTAACACTTGTTTTGAGTCGTTGCAGGATGGAATAATAGTAGCAGTAAAGTCTTGGGAGTTCATTTTTGACTTTTTTGTACTACCATAAAATGAAAAAAGTCGTTGAGCATTTCATACGACACTTTGGTCACGCTCTCGAAACCCAGTATCAAAGGTCCAAGTCTATTTCTAATTCTTTTTAGGCTCGTAAAATCTCTCATAGTGAAAAGAGACCTAATGGAGTCTTCTTTAAACTCTTTTCGCGCTCCTTAAATACGAAAAGATTGTTAAGTGATCTTGTCTTCTTCACACTCGTTAAAGCATTTAAAGAATCATCTCTCCGATGGTAGGTTATCTCTTTTTTGGTTCTATTAGACTATTTACAAAAAAGGAACACTCCAGCCAACCATGACTGGAAGAGTTCTCTAAGGTATGATTTTGCACTTTTTCGGGCCTTAGGGACTAAATCATATGAAAAAGGACCCTTTTGGAGTCTTCTTCTGTGGTCGTTCTGTAAATTTGAGCATATAGATCTGTAGACAAAAACAAAACTCACAAAGAAGATCTCACAATTTACTCAGCAATTGAAGAATGAAACAGTGCAAAAGGNCACTCCAGTTGCTTCCTAAATTGTAGGGATTGATCTAGGAGACTGCTAAACTTATGCAATCAAGTGCAATAAGTGGAAGTGAGCCTCAATTAGTGTTCCCCACACTTTGGTAACTGAAACATGTGCCCCAATTTGGTCAAGTTTAACCAATGGTGCTAATGACTACAAATAGACTGGATGGACTCCCGATTTAGACATGACTCCTGATTTAGACATATGACCAAATTTGTACAAGGGAGAATTAATAATCCTAACACCCCCCTTGAATGCTAACTTGGACAAAATGTGGGCCCTGGTAACTAAGACCATAGGTCACCCATTACATCAAGTAAAATAAAGTAACTGCTTAATACAAGTAACTAGGGCAAAAACCACATGGGAAAAAATCCCTCCTTCTATCTAAGAAGGTAGAATCAGGTCTCAAGTTTGAAAAACTTGAAAATATGTTGCTGCAATATTCATCTTTGTGAGGTAGTGAAGCAGCATGCATGGTGTGTTGTGCACAGGTATTCTGGGGCATGGCATGTAGACTTCTCCTTTTTCTCCAAAACTGATGATGGAAGGAAGGAGGACTGTAACCTTTGTCTCTTGCTGAATGAAGAGGTGTATGATCATATCCATTCTTCTGAATGTAGGAAGACTGAGCCCTTGCCATATTGCATCTTACAGGAAGTCTATTGCATCTCTCTGAAGGAGGCAAAATAGTATGACATAGCGCAAGAGTCTTTTCTTTCTGAGTGTCAGGTGAGTTTTCAGTCATCTTCCTAGCTTCCAGTTTGGAAGTAGGGACTGAATCTAGATCTGAGTCACCTTGAATCTTAATGTCATAAAATAATATAGATGGATCTGCAATACTAGTAGAAGCTGTAAAAGAAGTAGATGCAATGTTTTTACCTTCCCTTGCTAGTGGCTACTGAGAGTGCACTAGTTCTGAAGGAGGCATGAAATGTGAGAACTCATATGCTCTTGAAGCATGATTCGCAATACCCTTTGCTATGATGCTCCCAGTAGAGATATCTGTGATCTCCACTGAGTTAGGACCAAAGATCACTCGCTTTGGAGATCCAGTATGGGTCATCTGATAGACAGATAACAGGTTTGAAGCTAGTGAGGGAACAAACAACACATCTTTGAACCTTCCATGTTCAAGTTGGATAGAGCCCTTCCCTTTGGTTTGTACTTTATTTTTATTTCCCATCTAAATACTAGGACCATCAAAAGACTGAAAAGAAGAGAATGATTCTATGGATGCAACCATATGGTTGGAAGCTCCAGAATCAATGAGGAAAGCAGGTGTTGATGTGCAACAAGCTTTCAGTGCATGTCCTTTCTTTGGGTATTCTTCTTCTTCTTCCTTAGAGTCTTCCTTCCTTGTGCTAGCAGGTACAGAAATGTTGTGCCTTTTCAAAACAAGAGCCATTTCATCAAGTTGTCTTCTCATACAGGAGCTTTCTGAATGGAAGCCCCTTCCACAGTAAGGGCAGAGGATCTTGCCTTTGCTATTCTTCTTGCTTCTCTTCGAACTTGAAGGTTCTTTTGACTGTTCAGACTCATCTCTTTGCTTCCCTCTGTCATTCGCTACCTTATCTCCTCTTGCAATAAGATCTAGATCTTTGGGAGATCGAATGATCCCCATTTGGATCAATTTATCATTTTCAGAAATAAGAGATTGAATGAAATCATTAAGAGTGGGCATCTTCCAATTTGGAGTAGTGAGCCTTACCGTTTGGAAGGTGGATACAAATACTGAGTATTCTGAATTGAGCTTGGTGAGAATAGCAAGGATGAGCTGGGTTTCATCCTTCTTCACTTTGCATTGCTTCAACTGATATATAAGGTTCTTGAACTTTGAGAAGAATTCATTTAGAGATTCGAAATCTGATGGATTGAGAGTAATTAGATCATTTTCTAGCTGATGGATCCTCATCTCATCATGCTTATCAAACAAGGAAGCAAGCTTGTCCCAAACCTCCTTGGGAGTGTCCAAGTATTGGATGTGAAATCGAAGATCTACAGAGACTGACTGGTGCATGAGTCCAATGGCTTCATCAAGCCTGTTCATGTATTTAACTTTGTCTTTCTCTGATTCTGGCTCTCCTTCTGTTTCTTCTACAAGTCTGAAGAGATGCTTGGTGCGGAGTAATACTTTCATGTCATCCTTCCACTGGTGATAGTTGAAGGGAGTGAGAGGCTCTATTTGATGAACCATTTCGAAGTAATAGGAAGAACTGAGCTGCTGTAGCGAATGAAATGAGAAGTAGAGGCTGCTTGTAGCGAATGCTGTAAGAAAACCTAATAACCTGTCACACAATCAAACAAACAAAATGATCCGGTTGGAGATCTGAGGAGGAGAGGAGTCTTGTCCACCGAGGCTCTGATACCATGTAAATTTGAGCATATAGATCTGTAGACAAAAACAAAACTCACAAAGAAGATCTCACAATTTACTCAGCAATTGAAGAATGAAACAGTGCAAAAGGCTTGCAGCCGTGAATGCTTTCATTAATCAAAAAAGTAATTCAGATAATAATTACAATGATGTAAAATTCCTTTAATAGCCACAAGCAATTCGAATCCACATGAGGAAGTTCGAATTGATGAATCTACTTGACTGTAGGTAACCAAGACTTGTCTAAATCACAATTGGAGTTCTGTAGAAGGAGAGAGTCGACGTAGGTCGACTTGAACGAAGACCGACTTAGTCGATCGGCCGACTAAGTCGAGGGACCGACTTAGTCGATCGGCCGACTAAGTCGAGGGACCGACTTAGTCGATCAGCCGACTAAGTCGAGGGACCGACTTAGTCGATCAGCCGACTAAGTCGGTCGGCCGAGCAAACACAGTAATTAATATTGCTAACTAATAGTTGTGTCGGTTCACCGAACCGACAGGTAGTTATCTTGTAACTGTTTGTAATCTGTATATATTAGGCTGTTGAGCCTCACAAGAACGTAGTTCAGTTATTGGATTTGTACGATCTATTGAGAATAATATAATCTGTTTATCCTATCTGTTCTTGTCTCTTGTATCTGTGTATATTCTGTATATTTTTGTATGTATTATTGGTAACCTTATGTGATCTATGAGATTACAACATTGGTTCCGTTGCCGGTAGTACATAACTGGAATATATGCTCACATATGATACCAGAGCAGGAGATAAAGGACTGGTGGGAGCGAAAAATTGCTAACTATCTACAAAATTACGCGAGAAGGAACAGATTGACAGTCGCAAAAGCAAAAGCCAGATTTTTCACTGAGACTCACAAAAAGTTTGTCAAATCCGTGCCACATCTACTGAAGCATCTTTTGGATGAGAAAACCGGACAAGACTAAAGAAGAACAGTTACTCCAGAAACTAATCCAAGGAGGCCGTACGAATCTATCGGAGTGGTTCGAAAAGATAGCCGACGACTTCTGTGAGGAACAAGCAGTCGAAGACAGGACTTCTGTGGAAACTGTTCGACAGAAATTTTTCACAGAATTTACTGATCAATTCTTTTGTTCCTTGCCGACTTTGCTGTTAAAGTTCTTAATAGAAAAAGGAGCAGGCCATATTGTCGAAGCTCGACCACTATTATGTGAACCACCCTCAAACACTAATTGGGCGGAGAAGCAAAAGAAGTGGGAAAAATTCATTGCTGAAAGGGAGTGGGAATACTTCCTGAACAAATAGACAGCATTATCCGAGATTTCTAAAAAGCGTCGGGTAGGCTATGGGGGGGTAGCTGGTCGTGTGTCGGAGAGGGACCATAGTGGATACCAGTCGACCAGACTTAAGCCAGTAATGAACAGTCGACCAAAGAGGAATTCATAGTATTGTATGAAAGTATGTCGGACATTAAAAGAATCGAGAGGGACGAACGACAACAAAGAAGGGAAGCCAGACGTGAACGAGCCGACGATCTGCGTCGAGAACAAAACCCTAGGGAGACCGACCGAGATGAGAATCCTCCAGAGTCGGGTCATGACTGACACGGAGAAGGCGTAGACGAAGAAACGGCCCCTAGGGCAGAGGAAGTGTGGATAGAGCAGCAAGAAGCTCTCCAAATAGTGATCCCTGATGAAGTAACCATGTCCCCCGCCAATTCCCATACCGTCATACAGACTATTATCGAAGACGAACTCCGACTGAGAGCTGGTGACATCACAATCTGGAGTCGACTAGGTGATGAACCGTACCCCGGACGACACCTTGTTATACGCCGACCAGTCGAAGGGAACTGGGTGACCTTTCAAACGGCACCCTCCTTTCGTAGTATCCACTTGCTCCTGCTGACACATGAAGGAGCACCCCCCCTGCCACATACAACTTTCGAAGATAAACATGAGTCAGACCTGAGCACACAAAGTGACAGTGGGTCACCGAGAAGACAAATTATCAACAATCCTCTCTACCATGAGAAAGAATCAACCACCGAAGGAGGCACAAGTTCCGTCGACCAAAACCCCATCGTCACCCCTATAGGTTCGACTATATCATCGACCCCCCCTCTTTCACCCCCACCAACACCTCCCACCCCGCCAACTTCAGAAAGTAGTGACAGTGACTCCGACATGGGTCACGGATCTGCTCAGATTCCCCTTTATGAGGGCGACGAAGACCCTAGATGACATTGGTTCGTCTGTGAATCGATATGGGAGGCCAATAAGGTCACAGAAGAAGAACGCCAGATAGCCCAGTTCGCAGGAGCCCTAAGGAAAAGAGATCTAACATGGTATATGAAATTTTCTGAATGGCAGCCCAGAGCAACAAAAGCCAAGATAAAAGAGCAATTCCTATCATTTTTTAAGACCCCAGACGCCAAACACCTGGCCGCCAAGAAGCTGAAAACAACATCGCAGAAGCCAGGAGAAACAGTTCGCGACTACGATAAACGATGGAAGGATCTATTGAGCCAGTTAGATTATACTATTGATGAACAATTACTGATTCAATGGTTCCTTGCAGGACTCTCACAGAAGGTTCGCCGACACATCAGTCTGGAAACTTTCAAGTCGTATGAAGATGCGCTGACAAAAGCTCTGCAGGTCGAGATGGATGAAGACATACCTGCATATCAGACCGACCACCATTTGGAGGAACAGCTGGAAAACGTGCAGAAGTCCTTGAAAGAGCTGACTCTGAAGAACCAAGAAGTCTGGTGCACTAACTGTTCAACAGCCAGTCATTCCAAAGATAATTGTCGACAGCAATTCAGCCGACAAGATGTCCGTTTTGTACAAACAAAGCCGTTTTGTGACATTTGCCAGGAACATGGAGACCATTCTACCGCCGACTGTCCTTATAATATGAAGAATGGAAAGGCTTCCTGGTGTGCTATCTGCGAAACTACAAATCACAACACGGCTGACTGCCATCTTAACCTGAAAAATAGACAGAACTACCAGGCCGTTTACCAGACAAATGCAGTCGCGCAGAACACGGAGCAAAACAATAACAATAACCAGAACAGGCAACGCAATGATGGCCGACGATACGAACGCCGACATGACAATCGACGACAAGGGTTTGGAAGAACCGGTCGATTCGTTGGGAATCACGAAATAAGAAGTCGCCGACCCACCCAATGCTTTATTTGTTACAAAGAAGGCCACAGATGCGCAGACTGTCCGTACAAGGACAGAACTGACCTCAAATTTTGTACACACTGTGGGGTAGGCGATCACTCCTTGGAGGATTGTCCTACCATGTTGGAAAAAATTAGTAATAAAAAGAATGTTAATGTCTTGTCTTGTGTCGAGAAGAATGATATAATAACTACTAAGAACTTGCACATTGTCACTCGACAAGGCACCAAAATTGGGCCTGATAACCCTCAGATTAGCAAAATCAAAAACACAAATGCATACCCTAACCCTAGCAAGGAACAACAGACATATCAAGAAGCCACACACATATTCCAAAACATTGCACAGCAAGAAGACACTATTAACAGTCGACTTAGCTCGACCCAGCAGTTAACTCGTCTCATTCAAACAGACGAATCTGTAGGTCAATTCATCGATTTACTACATCAAATTAAAACCACTAACTCTGAGAAACAAACTAATAACATTTGTAGCTTAAATAAAAAAGACAAAAACGATGTCGACCCACTGGTCGACCTAGAAATTGAAGGATACCACGTCCGACAAGTTGTTCTAGATTTTGGGTCCCAAGTAAATATTATGACCAGGGATACGTGGGAACAAATGGGCAAACCTCGACTCTATGAGTCAGGCATCTACCTAAAACTGGCCGACCAAGGTCTCATTGAACCCATTGGGGTCTGGAAAAATGTAGACACAACCATTAAAGGCATATCAACTAAGGTTGACTTTGAAATTATTGACCCAAAGGAAGGATCTAGCTCCTTCCCAGCCCTTGTCGGTCGACCTTGGGGTCAAAAGATGAAAGCCTCTATCTCCTTAGATAAAGAGAGGATCAAGATAAAAGGCAATGGCCAAAAATTTATTGTACCCATTAACCCTTCCCAAGGGAAGCCTTGGATAGAACCCATTGATGAGGAGGTTGATGTTAGATAGCTATACCAAATCCACAATAATACTGACTATACTGAACCAAACATCTATGGGGAACTTCACTTAGGTAACCAAGACTTAGTTGGTTATAATTCAGATGCCGAACTATATGACTGGGAGATAGAAAACTATGAAACACACGCAAGAGGGTGCTGGACTATCCAAAAAGTATAGAAAAACCCCACCCGATAGTGCTTTATAGTCTCAATTATCCCCAAGATTTTTGAGAAAAAAATAAGAGAACACCCTACCTTACAACCGACCAGCGAAAACACCAGGCAACAACCTAGGTATAAGGAGAGGGAATCCCCAGTTATGCATGTTGAACAAGTGTCTAAAAACATTGGAGAACATGGCCGACTACAGAGCTTAGTAGAAACCTTCACAGGTCAGGCAGCTAGATGGTGGGACACCCATCAGACAAAACTGCAGACCTGGACTAGTGCTGCAACTTACTTTGTTGAAAGGTTTGGTGGCAGGAAGTTAACCTCATAGGCATAGATCCCTATCTTCACCCAAGGACAAGACCCAGAAGACCACATCCAAACTTGTGAAAAAGAGTGGAGAAGACTTGGACATAAGGATGAAAGAGCCTAGCCACACTTATTTCCTTCCACCCTAGACGACCTACCTAGCAAATGGTATAAGATGGAGGAAGCCAAAGGTGAATTTTTTTTTTGGAATGAACTAAAAGCCAATTTCATTAAAGCCTTCAACTTTATACCTGAGGATAAACAATTAGTCGAGCCAGCACAAGAAATCAAACATTTCATTCAACCGACTGAAACACACCCTTACCAAGACCCTCGACCGGTCAAGAACTTCAATAGTCTTCACATAGGATCAAAAGTCGAGTCGACCCGATTACAATTGGAGAATGAACACACTGAAGGGAAAAGCTTCAGATGGAAATCCAACCATGCTGAAACAACAAAACCAATCCACTCTGTGCTAAGGGTCGCGACTACCGATAAACCAGACCTCGACCGAATGACTGCAGCCGACTTCCCTGCTACATTCTCACAGTTCAAGGAAGGAAGTCGACAGATCAATGAAGCAAAAGCTCCAGAATGGTTAGATGCCAAAGTAAGAACTAAGGAAGTAGACATTTCAAATGACGATCGACCAAAAATAACCAAGATTGGTGATTATTGGAATGAACAACAAACTGCTGAAATAGTAACCTTACTTAGAGAATTCCAAGACGTCTTTGCAAGGGACTATAAAGAATTGAAAGGGTTAGTTCAATAAATGGGAGAGATGAAAATCGACACTAAACCTGATGTCCGACCTGTCAAGAAAAGGCCTTATAAACTAGCCCACAAGTATAAGGAAATAGTTAAAAAGGAGATCGACAACATGTTGGAAGCAGGGATTATCTACCCCATCGACCAGTCGGAATGGGCAAGTCCCATGGTCGTACAGCCTAAGAAACACGACCCAACCAGATTAAGAATCCGTGTCGACTTCAGGGAGCTGAATAAAGTCACACTGACAGATCCCTTTCCCACACCTTATGCTGATGAAATCCTGAATGAAGTTGCAGGACATGAGTGTTATTCATTTACAGATGGGTTTTCAGGTTATAACCAGGTACCCATAGCAAAAGAGGATCAAAAGAAGACAACATTTGTTTGTGAATTTGGATCTTTTTCTTATAGGGTTATGCCTTTTGGATTAAAGAATGCACCTGTAGTGTTCTCCAGAATTGTTGTAAAAACCTTCCAGGAATACATCTATAAAACTATGGCAGTATACTTTGACGACTGGACAATTTATTCCACATTAAAGGATCACTGCACATGGCTCCGACTTATGCTGGAACGATGTCGACAGATTCAACTTTCCCTCAATATTAAGAAATGCATATTTATGACTCCAATAGGCATACTCTTAGGACATATTGTCTGCAAAGAAGGAATCAAGGTTGACTTTGCTAAAATTAAGATTATTCTTGACCTAAAACCCCCAATAAAACCTAAACAAGTTAGGGTCTTACTTGGTCATACTGGGTATTATAGGAAATTCATCAGACATTATTCTGATATGACTTACCCCCTAGAAGAATTACTGAAGGACGATATCGAATTTAAATGGACAGAAGAATGCCAGATCTCCTTCGACAAACTAAAGAGAAAACTGGTCGAAGCACCCATACTTAAATTCCCAAATTAGTCGACCAAATTTCATGTGCATATCGACGCATCAGGAATAGAAATTGGCGCAATCCTGACTCAACCAGGAGATGATGGGATGGATTACCCTATAGTCTACAGTAGTTGAAAATTAAATAAGGCTGAAAAGAACTATTTGACCACGAAAAGGGAAGCCTTAGGAATGGTATTTGCACTTCAGAAGTATCGACACTACCTATTAGCTAACCCCTTCATATTTTACACCGACCATCAAGCCTTGAAGTATCTCGTAAACAAACCTCTTCACCATGGGAGAATTTGTCGATGGCTACTTCTCTTTCAAGAGTTTGAGTTTGAAGTAGTAGTCCGACCAGGAAAGCTCAATGTCGGACCTGACCACCTATCCCGAATCGACACAGGAGAAGAACCAACCAGAGTCGACGACGACTTGCCGGATGCACATCTATTTCGTATAGAAGCAATACCAGCAGAGTTGGAGGAGATTGCTCAGTTTTTAGAGATAGGTCAGGCATCAGAAGGTCTGAGCACTAAGAAGAAACAAATCCTAGCTATGAAGGCTGCTCCATACAGCCTCATCAATGGATTTCTATACAAAATGGGGTTAGACGATGTTCTTAGAAGATGTGTACTCGACCATGAACGAGAGAAAATCATGCACGAAGCACATTATGGACCAGCAGGAGGACATTTTCAGGCCGACACAACTGCCAAGAAAATCCAACAGTCTGGATTATGGTGGCCGACACTTCATAAAGATTGTAAAAACTTTGTCAGTCGATGTGATAGATGTCAACGACTAGGTCGACCACTGCCAAGTACAGAAATGCCCCTGATCTCAGTCAACCCTAGTCTCACCTTTGAAATTTGGGCTATAGACTTCATAGGACCATTCCCTGTCCTAGCCCGACGATCAGGTGCAAGATATATCATCACTGCAGTGGAATATGTTACTAAATGGGCAGAAGCAGAACCTGTCGAGACCTGTACAAGTGAGATAGCTGCTAAGTTCATATATGAAAACATCATTACTCGATTTGGTTGTCCGCTCACTTTGATCAGTGACCAAGGGTCTCACTTCGTTAACAAAACAATCAAAAATTTAACCGACAAGTTTCATATCGACCACCGACGTAGTATAGCATACCACCCCCAGTCGAATGGTGCAATTGAAACCTTTAATAAAACACTGACGAAAGGATTGACTAAAATATGCAGTGCCGACAAGGATGACTGGGATGAGAAGATTCCTGCAGTTTTATGGGCATACAGGACAGCCTATAAATGGTCAACTGATCAAACCCCTTTTCGACTGGTATATGGCCAAGAAGCAGTCGTCCCTCTACACTTCAGACAACATGCACCCATAGTTGCACAAATACTACATGTCGATGTCGAATAGGCCAGGAAGGATCGACTCTTTCAACTTAATAAACTAGAAGAACACAGACTTATGGCCATCCAACACCAGGAAATACAAAAACAACAGCAGAAAGCATGGCACGACCGTAATATCAAAAACAAAAATCTGTCGGTCGGTGACCTTACTTTACTGTATAACAGTCGAGTTAAAGGTAAACCTAAGAAACTTCACACATAATGGATGGGCCCTTACATTGTCAAAGAAATAAATCCCAATGGTTCAGTTCGACTAAAAACATTACAGGGCCTGGTATTTCGGAAGCTCGTTAATGGAGCCCGACTGAAACGATATAAAAACTAAAAATAAAAAAATAAAAAAAAAATCATATAACGGTCTTAATTGACCACCAAAAACCTATAAAAAAGTTAGCAAATTACAAAAATCAAAACCGTACACTTATAAAACAATCATCATGACAGCAACTCACCCCTCCGACCACCGACATCACTTTCATCGACCATCTTCATCGACCAGACAAGACGACCATTTTCACCACCGACACCGACCGTCGACCTCGAGAGTCACATCACATATTAATGGCCTCGAGCGCCGAACCAGATACCCCAGATTGCACTCGAGTATTGCAGCTGGGCTGTCAAGTCCGCCATTAATACAACCAGTTCGACACTCCACCACACCCACGCCTATAAATAATGGACTGCCCAAGGTTCATTCACCACACCCCTTACACACAGACCACTCGCATTCCCCATCGACTAAATCCCACGAACCCTATTACCAGTCCGACCAGTCTGATATCATGGCACCCAAGCTTACCCGCGCCGCGGCCAAGGCAAAAGAGTTACAGGCAGAGGACACACCCTTGGTCCAAAGATTGAAACATATCCAAAATGCCAAAGTCCAGGAGGGTCCTTTCCAAAAACTCTGGACCCCCCGTCGACAGAACAACAACAACCAACGGAACAGGCACAACCGACAGTACCACAAACAGCTCCTCCGGCGCCAAAGACTGTCAACCCAGCTCAGACTCCGACAGAGGAAGTCGAGGAAGACAACCCTGAATATGCTGTGTCTCGGAGCATTATCAAAAAACTGGCAAAGGAGATAGCCATCGCTAGAAGGAAGATCAAACTACAGAAAAAACAGCAAGGAAAGGGCAAGCGTAAGCTTGTCCTTGCTGACTCCACCGACGACGACGAGGAACTAGCAGCAGTAGCACTCGACATTGTCGAAGATGCCCGGGCTAATAAGGTAACTGTTGAAACCCAGTTTCAACGCTTTATTGATGCAGGAGCTCCGAAGGGTCGACCCAAGAAAGCCAAAACTCAGTCGACACCTGAAAATATAGTTGACCTTATGTCGACCCCTCCACCTCCATCTCCGACCACCATAGTCGAGGAGCAAGCACCGATACAGCAGGCCGACATGTCCCCAGAAGTATTTGAAAGAGCTATCCTGGAGGCACTCAGGGCCAGGGCCAGCACGGACGCTGAACTCAAAGCCTTCTTTCAGAAGCTACCTGCAATATTCCAGTCGGCACAAACAATCCGGACAACATCACCACTAAAAGCAAGCAAAAAGATATATGCCCAGCAAACAACAGTATTTACAAGGGTCCATGACGGTGGTGACATAGCAGGGCATCAACAGACCTTCACCGACTACCAACTCCCACCGAAAGAAGACATTATGTCTTCCGACCAAAGTTCCCAACACCATTCTCCATCACCACCAGGATCAGGAAACCATCCATCCCCACCTTCACCACCATCATCTCCACCACCTCCACCACCGCCTGATTCACAGCCGAAACCACCATCATCTTTACAGCCGGAAGTGGACATACCACCTCCTCAACCACAAAAATCCCCGACCACTGAATCGCCCCTTCAGACACAAGCACCTTCGACTTCTGTTCCACCTTCCACTTCTGCAGGCCCTCAAGACAAGCCAACAGAACAGCAACAGGAGACCACAGAACCGACCTCTACTACTGCAGGTACTCAGGAGCACGATGCTGACAAACAAAAGAAACAGACAGACCAACATCGACCATCCAGGCTACGGATAAGTTTAAAAGATGCAAGTTTGTTGACCGACACAGAGGTCGGCCAACTGCTAAACACCCTAGCAAAAGAAGCAAAGAAGAGGACACAAACAGTAAAGAAACAACTCAGGGATAAGGAGGCTGAACAGGTCGAGTTTCTCAGCAAGTGTAGGTCTCTTGCACAAACTGTCACCCCAGGACCGGTCGAAACTGCAACCAACCGACCACTCGAAAGGGCGTATTAGCTGTTTGAAGGCTTGGTGTCGACTATCCAGACACATATCCAAGGGACTAGAGCAGAACAAAAAGAAGAGACTGCTCGACTGCTCCTGACCCAACATACTGCCTTTTCGGAGGCTTACAAACTTTTACAGGACCATATGGAGGAATCCATTGTTACTGAAGAAGTGCTAAGAGATTGGCCGAATCACTATGGGCAGGTCTATCATCAGAGCAGGCAGACACGACAAGGCATTCAGGCCTTGGAAAGTCGGAAAATGACCGAGGTAGAACTGAGGCAGACCCTTGAAGAGCAGATTGTGATGGAAAGTAGTAAGCTGCAAAAACTCGAACGAGAAGCTCATCAGTGGGTACAACAAGCCTTACCAAACTTGGAGAAGGTTGAGCACATCTGTCCACAAATGAAAAGACTCCTGGATACCGCCGAAGAACAAAACCAACTGTTGGGTCCTAGCATGGAAAATATTGCAGAAATGCCTATGGCCGAAAAGATGTCGGTATTATCAAGTGTAACAACTCTAACCATCGACATCCAGAAAGCCCTGCAGACATGGACAGATTTCCAGCGTCAACTTGCCATCACAACTCCCACCATCGTCGAAGTGTGCGTACAGAGACGACCGACCATCCGACTACATAGTCCTCACTAGGAGCAAGTCTGACAGGTTCGACAGGACTTCATTTTTTTACTTACCTTTTTTCTTCGGGACGAAGAAATGTTTTGTTTGTGGGGGAGATGTAGAAGGAGAGAGTCGACGTAGGTCGACTTGAACGAAGACCGACTTAGTCGATCAGCCGACTAATTCGAGGGACCGACTTAGTCGATCAGCCGACTAAGTCGAGGGACCGACTTAGTCGATCAGCCGACTAAGTCGATCGGCCGAGCAAACACAGTAATTAAGACTGCTAACTAATAGTTGTGTCGGTTCACCGAACCGACAGGTAGTTATCTTGTAATTGTTTGTAATCTGTATATATTAGGCTGTTGAGCCTCACAAGAACGCAGTTCAGTTCTTGGCTTTGTACGATCTATTGAGAATAATATAATCTGTTTATCCTATCTGTTCTTGTCTCTTGTATCTATGTATATTCTGTATATTTTTGTATGTATTATTGGTAACCTTATGTGATCTATGAGATTACAACAAGTTCTAAAACACAACTAACTGTTACATTTAGTATTAAATAATGGTTAACTGACTGTGGTAGGTGAGAAAAGCGCCCCACATGTGTGCAATTAATTAAACCATTATTTAACTGAATGTAACTGACTCCTAACTTGTCTTGACTAGTCATCAACTGAAGTTAAGGACCCAGTAGTTAACTGTCCTTGTCTAAATCATAACCGGAGTTCTAAAACACAACCAACTGTTACATTTAGTATTAAATAATGGTTAACTGACTGTGGTAGGTGAGAAAAACGCCCCACATGTGTGCAATTAATTAAACCATTATTTAACTGAATGTAGAGAGCTAGAACTGAATGTAACTGACTCCTAACTTGGCTTGACTAGTCATCAACTGAAGTTAACTGACCTTGGTTGGTTTCGGCACTCCCAGTTGCTTCCTAAATTGTAGGGATTGTTCTAGGAGACTCCTAAAATTATGCAATCAAGTGAAATAAGTGGCAGTGAGCCTCAATTAGTGTTCCCCACACTTTGGTAACTGAAACATGTGCCCTAATTTGGTCAAGTTTAACCAATGGTGCTAATGACTACAAATAGACTGGATGGACTCCCGATTTAGACATGACTCCTGATTTAGACATATGACCAAATTTGTACAAGGGAGGATTAATAATCCTAACACGTTCAGACTCTCTAAACATGAATGATACCAAGTTTTCTTTCATTGGACTCATTAAATTAAACATTGAGAGACCCGTTTTTGGGAACAAACCCCTCCTCTCTCAGGTTCGTAAAACATATGAGTTTGGACTTGTCTTCAGACGAGTTATACCGAGTGTTTGTTACCCTCTTTGAACTCGTAAAACCAAAAAGAGGCACTCATCAACCATGATGGGGGAAATGGGAAGGGAATCATTTTGCAAGTAAATGGCAGTAGTTTGTCGTTACCTTTGAACATGGCACTTGTTTGCATATCATTTTAGTCAATTGGGTATTTAGCTGATTTATGTGACAATCTGCTTTCATGAGTCATGCCACTCCTTTGAGTCTTTCAAAAGAATTCATTTTCCATTGTCGCACTGTGTGTTTGTCCTATTTATTCATGATGCCAAGTCTTTTGTCGTACTGCTTGGTGTTCAAAGGGAAGTGGAAGAAATTTTTTCTCTGCAGTCAAAAATGGTCTCTTTGTCAGTACTTTTTGAGTCAGTCCTATGGTTACTACATTCACATCATTCCAGAACTATGTTCTGAGTTTCGTGTCGTTGATGTGGGACTCATCATGGCCCTCCTTCAATGAGACTAGCCCCGTTGACATCAGCTCATCATCTGGGAAATAGTCTTAGAAACAAAAGCTTAGTACCTTGAGATCTGTATGCCTTAATGACAGATTCTCTTGCTCTCGATATAGGTTCACATCATTGACCTTTGATCGATAGAATCGACTGGGTGTTTGACATCAGGACATCTATTCACACTTAGTATATTGTACTAGGGTACCTTGGGAATCATTAACATCAATGGTGATATCCCTCACACTTGTTAACGGTTCACATCATTGGTCAGTAATCAAGTGGTTTCTACCATGTTCGATTTCAGATCATTGTAATCACATGGATAGAATTGTACTTTGCAAAAGACGAAACGAAGACCCTGGGTATTGGTTTAAAGCGCTCATTGCTTTTTCCCAGGTTGTGATGGAGTTTTGTATATCTATCATGGATCCACATTTGTATGGTCGTGGCTATGCTCAAATTTGCATCTGTATGACATAGATCTACATTGTATGTCTGGTATATATGTCCAAGTTTGAGTCCTCTATCACATGGATCTACGTTGTATTCTAGTAGCCATGCTTTTTTATTCCTCCCATGGATCTTCCTTGTATTGGTTTGCAGCCATCAGTTGGTTACTTGTGTCTATGAGTCAAAAATATTGATGTACTACAGATGCCTACTTGACTATATGCTCTGATCGAGCTAACATTTTCACCACGAAGCGACAACTTGTTCTCTCAAATCTCTCATTTATCGTATCCCTATAAGACTCACGCTTTGGGGGGCATTTTTTTATACCCAAATACTGTCACCACCTTGTGATAAGACCTTTGAATTAAATGTTTTCCCTTAATCCCAACACTTAGAGTGGAAATCCGATGTTGTTTGTCAATTCTATATGAAAATACTTAGCACCGCACTTTCCCTGTGAACCATGAGTAGTAACTTGCTTGCACTGCCTTATTCTTGTTTTCCATAAGCGGTGCCACCGCCTGTGGCCTTTATTCCATAAGCATTTCTTATCTAAACTGCTCTGTCATAAGAGGAGAAAAGCAGTACCTTGGGTAAAATGGAAAAAAGATAAGTTTCTCAAGGCTTCTAGATCATGAGCCTCGTGTCCTCCCTTATCCCTATCATTGTGGGTCATTTGAGCTCAAGATCCCCCATCATAGGATCTTAGAGGCCACCTCATCCATAAATATCTCAACCATTCCTATCCATTGAGCCTTATAAATACAAGCTCATGTCTATGGTTGAGGGGGAGAACGATAGAGGTATTGTTATGCTGTTGGATTGACCACTTAGTCCAAGCCATTGGAGAGCATAGAGAGCAAAGTTGGAGCTTATGGGGATGAAATGTTTGTCTCGTGGATATGCTTGTTGACACTAAGGCTTCATTGGTTGTGAACTTATCCATACATCTTAATGGAAAGCTGATTTAAGTCCCACATTACTATTGTTTTGATTTCGCATGTACATGTTGTTATATTCCTTAGTCACTAACATGGATAAGTAGATGATTTTCTAGTAGCTTTGATGTGTTTATGTTTGATCTGTTTACATGTACATAGGTTCAATATCGAAGCAACATTCCAGGTGTCTACGATATCCAGGGAAGGTCTTCATCCTTTGTCATTCAGTCATTTGTTCTGGATCTGAACCATTCAGACCAGAGGAATAGCTTCTGTTTGCAGAAGGTGAAATATTCTTGGTTACAGTGATTATTATAACACATGATTCTTTTGATGGTCATGTTGACGTTTTTCCATAAACCAATTGGTTCAATTAATCCTTACTCAGCTAATTTTAGGTAAATTCCTGACTCATGTAGTTGTGGTCTAGCAAGATGTTCCCAAGTGTCACGAGTCATAATATTTAGCTGCAATCCAAATTCAAGAAAGACTTGTCGAATGTGATAAATTTTGATTTATATATCGATGAGGGGATCTGCATCATTTTTATCTTTCTAATTTAGTCGACATATATTTTTAGATTGTTTTTCTTCGTCGTACTTGGTTTTGATATTGAACATTAGGTCTATTAATTTTGTGACAATTTCTTCTTTAGTTATTAAATTGATCAATTCATTAATAGCTTCTTGTCTAGATTCGTCATGGTCTTGTTTTGATTCCAGTTCTTGAAACATTTTTGATGCATTAATATACATTCATTTTTTATCAATAGGATTAGGATAGTTCTCTTTACTTTTTACTTTACTAATTTGTGGATTATCGAGACCAATTTTCATTCCTTGTCAAGTTACGATCTAAATATTCTTAGTTTTGATAATACCAAACTTAAGAACAATGGATAAGACGTTAACATTCTTTTTATTATTAATTTTTTAAGCATAGTATGGAAATATTCCAAGTAGTGATCACCTACTCCATAGTTTGTAAAAAATTGTAGATCTGTACGATCTTTGTAAGGACATTCTGCATGTCGATGTCCTTCATTGAGGCATGTGTAGCATTGAATGGGTCAACATGGACAGTTTTCTTGATTTCCATTGTTTTAAACTCTCCCTTGCAATCCTCCTTTCTAGTAGATGTATTCATTCCTTCAATCATATCGTCCACCATCGTATCTTGGATAATTACTATTTCTGTCATTCCGATCATTTCAATTATCATGCCTTTCATTGTTATCGTTTTCATTAACAACACTGGTATTATATATTGCATGATAGTTCTGTCTATTATTTAAGTTTAGCTAACATGCTACTTTAGAATGAGTTTTAACTGCGCATACAGTGCACCAACAATATTTATCATTCTTCATGTTGTATGGGTAGTAGTTTTTCGTATGCGAGTCATGCTCTTGGTAGATGTTGTAGAAACATTTTTATTGCACGAACTAGACATCTTGTCATTGATCCTCCTTTTGAAAGTAGTCCTTTGTATGGTCGACCATGGAGCATTTTTTACACCATACTGTGTTTCCCCTGAGGCTCATTTCTTTGATGGAATTCTAGATTTTTTCAAGTTGTTCTTCAATGTGTCAATTGACAGGGACTACATGATAATCCTCGTTCATTTCTATTTGTAGTGCTTTCGTCAACACATCTTCGTATGTATTGAAGTTTTCCAAATGAACATGCATTCTGATTTTCTGTAATAGTACTACCACGAACGATTGGATCAATAGTTTTTCGTCAATGTTGTATTCAATTTGGCTTAGCCAGTCTTTGAATCTTTTATCATATTCCTTGACAGTTTCTACCGGTTTTTGCACGGTAGTATTCAACTTTTTAACTCGAGATTTTTTGCATCAGGGGTCTTGAAGAAGGACATAATTTTATTTTTTATTGGCCCTTTCGTTGCATTTGTATTTTTTTATATGCAGGTCATATACCATGCAAGTTCTCTTTTTCAAAGGGCGCCAACAAATTGCGCCATTTATCGATCTTCACTGGTAATGACATTAGCTTCTGATATTGATTGACAGACAAACCATTGTATTTTTGGATCCTTTTCTCCCTCATAGAGAGGGATGTGTGAAGTGACATGCGTCATTTCTTCAAGGAATTCGACTTCTCCTATCGGTCGTGGTGATGGTGGTGTTAGCACCTATGCTAAATTTTGAATATTGCTACAAAAGGCATCTTCACTAACTCCCCTTCAAAGGTCTAGACCAGTGAAAAATGAGGGATGGGGTCAAAAGTTTTTCATGTCTTATGGCCTAGAGGTATGCAAAAAGGGGTTTGAAGCTACTTGGGAGGCTTATTCCTAAGCCTTAAGGTCAAAGTGGATCCAAAATATTTAGGCACGACCTTGGAAATGAGATTGATATGAAAAATATGATCAAGGATAGATCTTGGATAGAACAAATGGTGGAGATCCAACCCAAAAAGAGTATCAACGGTCCAACAAAAATTTGAAAGCGGGAAATGTTAAGTTTCGACCATAGAAAGTTCAAATCTCGATTTCTGCTTTCCAGGAGTAGGATCCGATGACTCAGAGTGTGTCCGCCAGAGATCAACGACTCGAAACAGACAAAGGGAAGAGACCAGAAGGAAGAAAACTTAACGAATTTGATCGTGAAAGGTTGAGGTTCCACATTCCACGATCTGCTAGATTGATGGTCCAAAAAGTTTTCACGGATATCAACAATCTGGAAGAGAGAATATGGGTGGAGATAGGAAAGTGGAAACTTAATATTTTGGTTGTGAAAAGTCAAAATCCCACTTTCTACGATCTGGAATATCTATGGTTCCGAGATCTCCTGCATAAGATCGATGGTGTGAAAATAAAATGATGGAAGCAAAAAGGCAGCAACAGAAAGGTCAAAATTGAGCTCCGAGAAAATTGAAATTCTCTTTTCTGCAAAAGGTAGAGGCAGAAGGATGGAAGTGGAAATGCAAAGGTGGAAGAGGAGAAATTTTGGTGAAGAAAATATGAGGATTCGCATCCCATTTTTCGATAAATCCGGAAGTAGGAGGGCGTAAAAAGAAGCACGGAAACGAAAAGGAGGAAGAAAAAAAAGACATAAATTTGGTCTCGAAAGGTGAAAATCCATTTTCCACGATCCACAGGATTGACGGTCTAGAAAGCCTCTGCCATCCTTGATCTCAGATCAATGGTGGAGATTGATTCCACTGATCTAACTTGCATGAAGAAAATAACTTTCCATATCTGTGAAATCAGTTAAAGGGGCGCGTGCTTCAATGGTCATGATTAAGGATAAGATAAGATCTACAGCTAAGTTTAATTTCATAGGATAAATATGCAAGGCAATTTGAAGCTGTTTCATATCATTGAAGATCCATCATTTTCATCTGGCAGGCATGGTTTCCAAGTGTTTAATTCTCCATTTTTGTCCAACATGCACGTCCCAGCATGCTTTCCTGTTTTCTTAACAATCATGGTGAATCTTCCAGATTAGAGGTTGTTGGGATTTTATGATCATTCGGGTTTGATCCCCATTTTTGTAACTAATTTTATGGCTTTGTTTTTAGGTTGGTCTTGAGAGCCCAAAAATTTATAAATATACCCTTGAAAGAGGAAGAAAGTGTTGGAACTTTCATTCAGAACCCATAGTGCTTTGGTTTTGTAGCTTTGTTATTTTCTTGGAAGCTTTAATGAAAAGTATTCCCCGAGTTTTCTGATATTCATCAAGTTGTTTCCTGTTCAGTCTATGTTTCCTGTATTTCATTTTCATGTATGTGTTTTCTGCCAATACATTTCTAGGTTGTATGCAAGGAATTCATTTTTGATAACGCTCCTTCCATCATAAATCGTACTTGTTATGTGTTGGTAATGACTGTGATAGACTTCATCCACATATAGGTGCTTTGTTTCAGTTGTTGTCCCCTGTTATATTTCTGCTAAAGGTGTACCCAGAGATTCATCCATTGATAGATGCATCTGGTTTTCACTGGGCTCTTTACTCATTTCCATCTGTCATCACTTCAAGATAATTTTACTGAACATAATGGACACGTTGTCTCATATTTCATAAGATAAATCCACCTTCATTATTGCTGTAAACCACTTGAATATTTACTGGTTGTGACTCCATTTCCCATTGGTATTTCTTGTCTATTTGTTTCACCATCTTTTAAATATGCAAATATCCTTCTCCTATCAGAAATCTATCCTTCTGAATGCTTGCTTAAAGTCATATGTATATGTGAATGTTTCTGTGACAAAGAGAGATCCCTCTCTGACTATATTGGCTAGAATACAGTCTAAAGATTGGTTTGAAATGGTTACCCCTATGACATCCTACCATAACCATAGTAAAATTATAGGGTGATAACATCTTGGAGTCGGGGAATAATCACTATTATCTCCTTGGGAAAACGACATCATCCTAGTTCTAAGACCTCATTGAGTATCCGGTCATAGACAAATACTGGTTGTACATGCTCTGGAGAATCCACACAAATTTTGAAGGTGACTCCACTGGGAAATACTGGTGGCAAAAAGAACCAACATGAGGAGAAATTCTGATGCAGAGTCTTTCCAAGAAATATTTGATCCATAAAGTCTAATTCGAAGGGAAAAATAGGCTACAAAGGTTAGTCATAAATATTTCCTTCCCTACTGAAGGTGTTGTCTCTGTTAATGATATATCTAAACATTGCAATGAGGAGTTTAGACTAGCTTTCCCTAGAACTAAATATGAGTCCATGCTCTCTGATGTGGTATATGATACCTCTGCATTTGATTTCCCTCGCACTTCATGGTCACCTCAGACCTCAGAGCTTCTAGGCATGGATTTCCAATGCTTTCCTGACCCATAGTGCCCTATGCTTACTGCAGAATCTACCCTGTTAAATTCCACTATCATCAAGAAATATGTTGCTGCATGTTTGTCTCCCACTTCTTCCAAGCAAAATTATCCTTCATCTTCTAGTTGCACAACTCCCCACGTTCCTGCAGTTCCTCACAACATACCACTTTCTATCACACTAGTATTAATCTCCCTTGTAAACCCTGTTATACCTTCGAGGATGGAAAATATATTTTCCCCCATACAACTTCCCACTGCTCTACATGACCTCCCTGTGAAATACTACCAAAGGCTCAAACAATTCAATGGGGAGAGGGGATATTCAACTGAGGAGCACTTGGGGTGGTTCTTAGATTGGATAGACCTAGAGGAAGTGGATCATGATGATGTTAAAGTCATACTGTTTTCTCAAATTCTGGTTGGTGAGGCAAGAAAATGGTATAAAAATATCCCAGGATACTCTATCCCGAGCTATCAAGCCTTCGAAGAATATATCAAGGATAAGTGGGCATAGAAGAATAACCCTAATCAATATCTCTCTCAATATCATTCCATGAGGAGGAGAGAGAGTTAATCTGTCCAAGAGTTTTCTGACAAGTTTATGAAGGTATACAATGCCATTCCTACCCAATTCAAGCCTCCCATTGGTTCTTCCTAACTCCAATATGATGAAGCTTTCGATAGTGAGTTTACCTTGTGGCTAAATGAAAGGAGACCAGCCTCCTTGGTAGCTATGATTAAAGAATCCATATAGGTGGAGGTAAACCTGACTACTGCAAGAAAGAATAAAAGGGATGAGGGAGAATGAAGGAGAGAGGAGAAGAGAGGAGGGAGAATGGAGAAGAGATGGGGGAGAATGGAGAATAGAGGAAGGAGAATGAGGGGAGAGAAGAAAAGATAAAGAACTTTAACAACCCTCTACCTCTAGCTCACAAGAGGCCATAATAGACACGATGTTGAGAACCATGGAAAGGATGATGGAGAGACTCTCTGTAAATGGTAGACCACCTCCTAGGGAGAATCAAGAGTAGATAGGAATCAAAATGATAGAAGGCCACAAATGCCCCAAAATAGGAAGAGAGACTAGCGAAGCCCTCCTAATCCACCTATTAGACCCCCATTTCAAGAAAATTATGTGGATCAGCAAGATGGTGAGAATTGAGCTAAGGAGGAAATCCATTAGCTGGACACTGACTCACCCTCCACCTTTTTTACCAAAGAATAAAATGACAATGATTGTATTGAAAGGGGAGAGATTCCTACTAGGGAAACTGAATATTTCAGAGAGGATATCAAATTGATGTCATGGAGGTGCAGAGAAAGATCAGTCTAAGGAGTAGAGAAGTTCCTGTTACAAGAAATAAGGAGGCAAAACATAAATCCTCTACAAGAAAACCAAAGAGCATTCCACCCCCTAAGGACACCTCCACGAATGTAGCAGAGCCCAAAGGGAAGGAGAAAAAATAAGATAATCCAAGGGGGTTAGATCAGGGGCAGACCTTTTTCAGTCTAGAGGATGAAATTTCAAAGATAAAAATCTATATCCCTCTCATTGAGCTGTTAAAAAATTATGAATATCATTCTAAAGTTTCCACAGTGTTGAATCCTCCAGGAGAAGTTTTTGCAATGTCAGACTCCCTAAATATCCAAGATGATAATCCCACCTTTCTTTTTGGAACTCGTGTAGAATATTCTGCTGATGAAGATACCCCCCCTTCTATATCAATCTGAACATTCACAATGCCATCTTACACAATGCCATGTATGATTCAGGAGCCTCCCACAATTTGGTGCTGATGATAATCATGGAGGAACTGGGATTGGAAGTGACTAGAACCTACAAAGATATTTTCCCTTTTGATTCCATCAAAGTCATGTGTCTAGGAGTGATCAAATATCTAGTTGTCTCTTTAGCCCAAATCCTTTCCAATAACCTGGTCATGGATGTAGTTGTAGCTGACATCCCTCCAAAGTTTGGGATGTTGTTATCAAGATCTTGGGCAGCCAAACTTAAAGGTACTATTTAAATGGATATGTCCTATTCCACCATCCTTGTCTTTGGAGTGTAGAGAAGGCCTTTAGGGAGAAAATGTTAGCATACATGGTGACTAGTGCTAAAAGGATAAACAACCACCCCATATATGCATTGGATATTGAGATGGGATTGACTATTTTGTTCACAGAAGGAGACACATAAAGCTGTAGTTCCCAGAACACTGCCTTTGTACCCACTCAAGAGGAGCTTGATGGAGTATGGGAGGTAAGTTTTTATGGGGCAACATGTAGAGAGGGTGTAGGAGCTAGACTTTGGGTGAGACCCCTAGGAGGGAGAACTTTAAAATAATCCTACAAAATTGCTTTTGATTGTACAAATAATGAGGCAAAGTATGAGGCTATGGTGTTAACCAATCAGATCCCTAAGTATTTTCAAGTCAAGATGGTAATGATACATGGAGATTTTGAGCTGGTAATTAAACAAATGACAGGTGAATATCATGCCAGACACCCCAGAATGAGAATTTATAGGAATTATTCCCAGGACCTGATAGGAGGTTTTGAACAGTGCAATTTTAATCTAATCCCCAGGTTACAGAATTATGTAGCTGATTCTCTGGCCACTTTTGTTGTTGGTTTCAAGGTCCTCATGCACCCCGATGGAAGGTATGAGTTTGAGGTCAGGCACAAGCCTTCTGTCCCTAATAATGTAAAAAGTTGGTAAGTTTTTGAAGATGAAAATAAAATTCAGAAGTTCCTCACTCTCACTAGGGAGTTTAATGGATCAACTATTGATGAAGAAAATGAGCTTCTAGAGGAGGCTGATCCCAGCCAAGCACCCTTACAAAGCCAGACTACTTCTCCCAAAGAAATTCCCTGAGATGAGGGTGTTACTCCTGTTGAAGACACTGATGGTGATGAAACTGAGGAAGCTTGGGAGCCAGAGTTGCAGGAGGTTGACATACAATAGGAATACATGAACAACCTCCATGGCAGGGAGATCCTACAGCTCAAACGAAACTCTATTCCTAGAGGTCTAGTTCCTTTATAAAATAATTTTGATCCTAATGATGTAGCTAAACAACCTCAACTAGTCCCAAGATGTGAAGATGTTAAGGATGTAAATATTGGGACATAAGATCATCACAAGGTCATAAAACTAACAAGAACTCTTTCACCTGAGGCCAAACAGAAATACATCTCACTAATGAAAGAATACTACAATGTGTTTTCTTGGAGCTATAGTGACCTTAAGGTCTATGATACAAGAATAATCCAACATACCATACCAATCAAGAAGGGCGATATGCATTTCAAACAGAAGCTGAGAAGGATGAATCGCAAATTGCTGCCCTTGATAGAAAAGGATATCAAGAAGTTATTTGAGGCCAAAATCATTATGGCCCTCATATTCTCATGCTGGGTGGAAAATATGGTCCAAGGTTAGGAAGAAGAATGGGGAAATAAGAATATGCATTGGCTTTAGGAACTTGAATAGAGTTTCTTTGAAGGACCATTACCCACTTCCGAAAATGAACCATATCTTGCAGAGGGTAGTGGGTTCATAGAGGATATACACTCTTGATGGATTCTCAGCTTATAACCATATCATAGTGCATCTATAAGACTAGGAGAAGACGAGCTTCACCACACCCTGGGGTACATTCATGTATGCAAAGATGCCATTCGAACTAATGAATATAGTAGAAAATTTCCAGTGGGATATGGACAATGCCTTCACCAATGAAAAGGACAAAATTCTAGTCATCTATCTGGATGACATCACTATTTTTTCCCAATATGATGAAGAACATGTTGCACACCTATTGAGAATGTTCAGAAAATGCAAAAAATTCGGCATCTCCCTGAATCCGAAAAAGTCATTCTTTGCTATGAAAGAAGGGAAGCCGTTGGGACATATAATCTCTCAAGAATACATTAGGATAGATCCGAAGAGGATTGAGGTGATCAGTAAAATCGATCTCCCTTGGAACAAATTCAAGGTTCAATCCTTTCTAGGGAATGTAAATTTTCTGTGAAGATTTATTGCTTCCTTTGCTGAAATAGTGAAATATATAACAGTTATGTTGGGAAAGGATAAAGAAATCAAGTGGACTCTTGAAGCTAAACGATTATTTGAAGACATAAAGAAGGCCATATCTGAAGCACATGTACTTACAAGCCCTAATTTTTCTAAAGAATTTCTCATATTTTCATTTGCTTCACCTGTCAGAGAAACTCTTGTTGGCATGAACCAAATCCAGGTGCATTTGGTGAACCTGATGCTTCAGTTGTAGGACATCAAGAAGGAGAAAGAGGAACATGATGAACTATGGTGCACTAGGTGTCATGTGGGTGGACACACCAAAGACACCTGTCCTACCTTCTGAAACTATCTACTCTCGGGAGCGTCGAACCTACTGAGTTACAGTAGTTTGTCGTAGTGTCGGATATGTCAAGTATATGGACATCGACATCAAGACTATACCTACATGCATAAAATGGTTATGAATCCAACAAGATTATATTGCACCTTCTGTCGCTCAGTTGGGAACGAGGATAAGTACTATTGAGCTTATGATCTGCTTCAAGAATGAACATATGATTTGTATTTTGTGAAAGGTGAAGATCCTCACATGGTGCAGCAGCCGCAGCCATAGGTGGTGCATCCACCACCCCAAGTCTAGTGTAAGTCACCACCACAGATGTAGTTTATTCCGTCACAGTCGCAACTCATATCACAACCGCAGTTTGTGTCGCGACTGCAGATATTGATGGCTCCGCCACAGTGGCATTATGTCCAAGTAGTGCACTACATTCAGTAGTAGCCGAATCCCCCATAGCAGTAGGTGGCCCAAACCTGGTATCAGCAGCAAGTGGCCCAACCCCAATATCAGCATTAAGTAGCTCCACCACAATACCAACAGCAAGGAGGATTCCGTAGAGGATTCAAGGGAAGAGGAGGTTTCGGCTGAGGAGGAGGATATGGTCGTGCATCAATCCATTGTTACAACTGTCAGACATTTTGGAACTATTAGAGGGGTTTTCCATACTTGTAGTGTGTATACTATGTTGTAAGTGATCATATTGTTGAAAATTTCCCTCAGTTAATTGTGAAATGGCAGTTCGAAAAATGTTCCTCTATTGCAGAATTAGAACTAGTTCTAGGTCCAGAATCAGATACAGAACCAGAAGCAATTGCAAAATTAGGTTCAACCCAAAATTCCAGTACAAAATTGAAATGTAAATCAGCCTATGAATCCACCGCTGAACTAGAATCTTCCCCTGAACCAGCCTCCATCATAGAACCAGAACTAAGGTTCCACGGTTGCGACAATTTTAGCAGAACCGCCAACAAAGGATGTTGATGTTGGGATTGTCACTCGAGGAGGCACGGAAAGTAGAGATGATGGAACACATCCACAAGTTCAACTAGCTAGAAAGAATAAAGTATAGTTCGATATCCTGACTAAGAGAGATACCTTTTTTGAGGCTCACGAGGCGATTGGAAGAAATCCTGGTAAGACACCTATTTTGGCATGCCTTCTACTTTTGATTCTCCATTAGAGGTTGGACCATCACAACAGTATGGAACTTTACAATAGTTATTTGAGATTTTTTTATCCCTAGAAAGAGATCGCTATGCTTTTATTGAGATCGAGAAGTTGTTGCACTGTCCGGATAGAGAGTTGCAGGACTCTGCGGTGAATTCTTTACAAAAGAAAAAGACGGGCAAGGAAATGAGAATGAACATCCATATTGAGGACTATGAAGTCAAATTAGTTATTTTGGATCTTGGGTCAGATGTAAATATCCTGAAAAAATAGACGTGGCAAAATATGGGGGAGCCGACACTTGGTTGGTCTCCAGTGCAGCTGCGATTAGCTAACCAAGCCAAAGTCCAACCAATCGACCGTGTGTCGAATTTGGTTGTGGATGTCAAAGATATGAGGAATCATGCTGATTTCAATGTAATTGAAGTCATTGATGAAGGATATAACTATCCTATGATGCTAGGGATTGGATGGGCCAACGATAGCATGGCCGTAATCAATTTTAAGAAGCAGTTGCTGACATTTGAGAACCAGGATATCCGAGTCATCACCCTTATGGATCATAATGAAGGAAGGTGATATATTGAACATGTCAAAGATAAAGTTGTTAGAGGATGGGATCACATTTACAATATTTCTAAATATTATATCCATCCTACTACTGATAGAGAACTGGGTTTGCATAGCGCTAGATCTGCGTCCTCTGATTTTGATGATGCGCTGGAAAATTGTCAAAACCAGATGCATGAAGTATCGCTTAGAAAATGTGGGTTGATCATGTAGTCTCTATGCCATGTCATGAATGAGATCATTGAGTTACCGATATATGAAGGAATACTAGAACTATGTGGGTTCCTCGAGGAGTTTGAAGCGATGGTATCTGAGCCTCAATGCTTGTTGGTAGTAGGAGAAGCATTGAAGGCCACTCAAGCATGCTGGTGGGAAGTTCATAAGGAGACCATTCATGAATGGGCACAGTGTCGACGGTTGATAATCACGCTCTTCAAAGATATGGAGGTATATCACACTGGGAGATATGATGGAAAAAATAACCCTTGTAGTCACCTGAGGGAATGCCAGACTCTGTGGGCATCGCGACCCAGGGATGAATGGGTCCATGCTTTTATTCATACCTTGGATGAAATGTCAAGGTCTTGGTACATATCAATAGAACTGCGCAGAGAAATAACTACTTGGGAGGAGCTGACTATTTTCTTTGAGCATACCTTTGGATTTGTAGACGCCAATGCAGAGGTTAACAATGCACTATAGATTATTTAGGATGTAGTTTTGAAATTTGTACCAGTCGCATATCCTGCGGACCCACATGCGCACTGTCACATGAAATTGATGATGGAATGCTACAACATCTCTAGAAAACCAGAGCATGATGATGAGTTGTGTACTATTAATATTCCAGAGACTAAAGGAAGTCGGGATGTCGTAGCACTAGATGTGTTGATTGATCCCATGACTCAACCGTTGAAGATTAAGAAAGTTAACATTGGGATGGAAGAGAATCCAAAATTTGAAAATATTGGGGACTACTGGGATGAGGAGACCATGGAAAATATCACAGATCTATTACATGAGTTTCAATATCTGTTCCCAAAAAAATTCTCAGAAATGAAGGGGTAATTGGGTGACCTAGGGGAAATGAAAATCCCATTAAAACTAGATGCAAAACCAGTGCAATAGAGGCCATATCGCTTGAATCCGCAATATAAAGAATGGGTCAAGGCTGAACTTGACCGAATTTTAGATGCAGGGATTATTGATCCTGTTAAAGAATCATAATAGATAAGTCCTATGGTTGTCCAAGATAAGAAGATTGGGGAAGTCCGAAACTATGTCGATCTAAGAAAATTGAATGATGCTTGCATGCATGATCCCTTTCCGACACTGTTCACTGATGAGGTTCTTGACGGAGTAGGAAGTCAAGAAATATATACAGATGGATTTTTTGGTTATCACCAGATCAGAATTGCAAAGGAAGACTACCATAAAACCACATTTGTCATCGAATGGGGTTGTTTTCAATGCACAGTGATGCCCTTTGGGATGAAAAATGCACCTACGATATTCTCTCGGGTTGTTGTCGCTGCATTTAAAGATTTTATTCAAAAATTCCTGTAGGTATATATGGATGATTGGACAGTCTACAGGATGATTAAGGATCACTTGGAAAACCTGTTCTTGATGCTAGAAAGGTGTTGACAGCATCAGATCACCTTAAATTCAAAGAAGTGCATCTTCCGCGCACCATTTGGGATGTTGTTGGGTTATCTCTTTTGTAAACAAGGGATTTTAGTTGATCCAATGAATATTGCTCTCATTTTAAGCTTGCCGCCACCTACAAATACGAAGATGCTTAGAGTGACACTGGGACACATTGATTACTATCGCACATTCATCCACGGTTATGCTGCAAATACTTCCCCCATGGAGAAACTCTTAAAGAAGGATGCTGCATTTGTATGGGGCCAGGAGTGTCAAAACAGATTTGACACATTGAAGGCCAAGGTGGCCTCAACACCCATACTTGTGTTCCCTGATTGGAATAAGGAGTTCCATGTCCATGTTGATGCCTCGTCCGTTGCACTGGGAGTGCTACTCACACAAACAGGAGAAGGAGATCTAGATCACCTGATTTCCTTTTCTAGTAAGAATTTATCCTTTGCTGAGAAGAATTATATGATCACATAAAGAGAGGGGTTGGAGATGGTATATGCACTACATAAGTTTAGGCATTATCTCTTGGGGGGTCACTTCAAAATGTCCACTGACCATTCGGATTTGAAATATATAGTTAATAAGCCTGTGTTGGGGGGAAGATATGTCACTGGCTACTTCTCTTTTAGAAGTTTGATTTTGGAATAATCGTGAAGCTAAGATGCTTGAATGGTGGTCCTGATCATCTATCCCGCATTGAAATAGGCAAAGAGCCAACCAATAATGATGATGGATTATTGGATACATGGCTATTTTGAGTTGATAGCGTAGATGACCATTATGCATCGATAATTCATTTCTTGAAAACTGGAGTTGCGCCAGAGGAAAGGTCAACCCGTGAGAAAAATTAGTTGGTCGTGAAGGCTTCATATTTCCAATTGATCATTGGGCACCTATGCAAACTTGGACCAGATGAGATACTGCAATGGTGTGTTGTACCTCATGAACAAGGGAAAATTCTGGCAGAAGCACATGCAGGAGTTGCGGGTGGACATTATGGAGGACAGGCTACTGCGCGTAAGGTACTACATGTCAGGATGTGGTGGCCTACTTTACATAATGATGCTATAGAATTTGCGCAGAGCTACGTTTTCTGTCAACGCATCAGGAAACCATCGCAGCAAGATGAGATGTCACTTGTACCATAGGTAACTTTTCAACCTTTCGAAAAATGGGCTGTGGAATTTATGGGTCTAATCAACCCACTAGGAAAGCGAACTGGGGCGCGATACATCATCACAGCAACTGACTATCTAACAAGGTCGGTAGAGGCTGCTCTAATTATGGATTGCACCACTGTGACAACAACCAAATTCATATTTGAAAACATTGTGACTCGGTTTGGATGCCCTAGGATATTGATGAGAGACCAGGGAAGTCATTTTATCATCCGCATAGTAAAAGAAATGATGGAGGAATCGTAGGTGCAGCATAAGAAAAGTACCCCATGTCATCCATAGGAAAATGGAACCATAGAAGCCTTCAACAAAAGCTTGGAAACCGCACTGACAAAACTATGTAATGCTAATTGTGATGACTGGGATTTAAAGATTCTTGCAGTTCTTTGGGATATTGCACCACTTGCAATAGGCTAATGGGGCAGATGTCGTTCAAATTAGTATATGGGAAAGATGCTATCATGCCTATGGAGTACATTGTTCCTAGTATACGCATCACAGTAGCAACTGGCATGGCCAATGCAGGAGCACTGGAGGAGAAAGCAACACAACTATTCCAACTGGAGGAGGACCGCTTCATCGCAGGCTTCTAGTAGTGTGTCGAGAAGGATCGACAAAAGGCGTGGCATGACCGCCACATAAAAAACAAACAATTTTCCCAAGGATATTTGGTGTTTTTATATGACAGCAAGTTCATGAAGCATCCAGGTAAGTTGCAGATTGTTGATCCCATATTTGTCATCATTTTTGGCAGTTAAATTACTCATTTAAACATATGTTTTGTCATCTTTTGCATATTTTCTGTCACACAGCTCACTATTCAGCCCCATGTATGAATGAATTTAAGGTTTATGTAAAATATTTTTATTATTATAATTTTACGATTCTATAGATTAAAATTGACATTGTTTGAAGCGCATTTGATATATTAATTTATGTGTATATTTGTTTACAGGTTATATAGTCTTTTGGACAAATTAACAAACAGACACACATTCGATTGAATATGTGCATAGCATGTCTAGCTTACCATCTAGCTTACTGATTAGACTGCGTGATATTCATTTTCAGGTTTCCAGGCATTAAAATGTTAGCACGTGATTAATTTTTCAGACCTTAGCACGCCAACAAATAGACAGTGCGTTCGGATAGATATGCGTAGAGCATATCGAGCTCACTGTTTAGCTTACCATCTAGATCGCTAACTAGACTGCGCGCTGTTGAAGACAGATTCTGAGTGCTAAAGCATGAAATAGTTTTGCAAACTCTTTATCATCCATGCGTATGGGTGATAGCATGGCTCTCGTTCTAGAAGACTCGCCAGTGTGCTCTCCTCTGTCCAACACTATTAAATTGAGCACATAGATCTGTGGACAAACACACAACTCACAAGATAGATCACACAATTTACTCAATTATTGAAGAATGAAACAGTGCAAAAATGGCTTGCAACTGTGAATGCTTTTCATTAATAAAAGAGTAATTAGATAATAATTACAATGAAGTACAATGAATTAAATAGCCACATGCAATTCGAATCCACATGAGGAAATTCGAATTGATTAGACTCTACTTGACTGTAGGTAACTAAGACCTTGTATAAATCACTGTTGGAGGACTCAATAGTTAAGTGACCTTGTCTAAACCATTACCGGAGTTCAACGGAGTTCTAAAACACAACTCAAGTGTCTACTTTAGTGTTGACTGAGGCTAATGACTATGGTAGGTGAGAAATGTGCTTGTCCTGCATGCAGCCATGCAAACCTAGCATTAACTAAATGTAGAGGACTAGAACTGAATGTAACTAACTCCTAACTCAGCTTGACTAGTCACTAACTAAACTCAATAGATGAAGGTTGGTATTGACACTCCTAGTGGATCCTAAATTGTAGGAATTCATCTAGGAGGCTCCTAAATTGATGCATGCAAGTGGAATAAGTGGAAGTAGGCATCAATTAGTGTTCCCCATACTTTAGTAGCTAGAACATGTGCCCCAATTAGGCAAAGTGGACCCAATGGTTGTTATCCACCTGAATGGCACCTCTCCATCCGAGTGCCGACATCCCTCATGTTGGCACACAAAAGGACATCTATGGATTGAGGGTTGCCCAAAAAACTATAGATGGGATTATTACAAAATACATTCCTCACCCATCCAGCTGGTTACTTTGACTTTTTAACTATGTCAAGTCATATCCGCGACCCTATATATATGCAACTCGCGGATCATCCACGAGTGTTGGTTGTTGCAAGTCGCAGATAGATGTATCCGCGGGTTGCTCTTATAGCAACTCGTGGATCATACGTGGGTTGCTGGTATTGATACCCGCGGATATGTCCCTTTGATATTTAAAATAAAAACACGCGATTAATTGAGATTAGTTAAGCCATTTACCTTAATCTCCTTAACTGTCTCAACCTCCTCAACCTTCAAAAATGCCTTATTTCACCATGTATAAATACAGGCCTTGGGGAGGGTGTTTGGTACATACACTTGGAGAGCAAAGTTATGCTGGTGGAGTTTATACATAAATCTTTGGAGCAGTGGAACTCAGAATCCTTTGGTTGCAGAGGAGTCCTTGTCTCAGGCATTGGGTTGTAATCTGAAATTTCTCATTATTGTTGATAAAGAGAATCCTTCTTCCATATGTGTCTTGAATGTATTTCATGTATTGTGGTTTGATAAATATTTATGTATCAGCATCCTATATATGATTTATCTAACCTTTTTATATATATGAATCATCTTGTATTTAAAATACTGAATCTTTACAGGTGAAGGAGAAAGCATCCCTGAAGACTTTAGAGGAGAAGCAGAGCGGAAGAGGACAAGCTAGGATCAACCGTCTTGTATCGGGTGAGTCTTTCCCATCCTCCTATTTCCTTTACTGCACTCTAGAGTCAATTGTATGCAATTTAATTGAGTATTTTGGTAACCCCCAGACCTTAGGTTATAAGGTGCATAATCATGTACAACAGAACTGGCAACTCTGCTGGGGAGCCCAGACTGCTGTAGGTTGTTTCTGTCACACCTGACCAGTCTTTGCTTTGAAGTCTGTGTGTGATCTGTTATCCTGGTTCATACTTGCCTCAGTATTTGAAAGTATTTGGAATTTTTTTTGTTTTTGAGAAAGAAATTTATACCCATCCGCGAGTTGCCCTTCTGCACAGTTGCGGATGCAAGTCTGCATACGCGGGTTGCACTTATATACAGTCACGGATGTGCCTGGAAGTAGGGATTTTTTAAGTTAAGGTTTGCTTGTTCCTTTCTTTGTGTAATCCCTATTTCTGAGTTGATTTTCTTTATGAATGTTGTGTAGCTTATCTGAATACCTTTGGTGATCACACTTTGTGCTTTTTCGAAAGCCCTTGAGTCTCTTTTGCTTGGATTATTTCTTGCTTGCATGCTGAAGTAGTTTGGCCTGTTTGGGTTGTAGGTTAAAGTGTCTCTGTCCAAATCAGTGATCAGGGTCTTGGGCTCTGTTTTTCCAGTCTGTCTTTTGATAGTGGCTGGTTGTCACTTTCCTTCATAAGTCTACAGTGATTTTTGTCTTTGTGTGCACCCAAGCTAGGGTTCCTAGCCTTCCTTTGTTGGTTGTCTTTTGGTTCTGTTAGCCTGTTTGCTTCAGTTTGTTGCTTTATATAGTTTATTTAATTCAAGTTTGCTCAAGTACAGTGCATTGTAGGTGCATGGTAGAATTTTGAGTATTTTTAAAAGTGAAAAAAAAAACATTGTTAAGCTTTTGCATTTTGTTTTTGCATAAGTAGTGTTTATTTCAATTTAAATATATTATCTCAAAAACCACAAAAAATATAGGCTTAGTTTCTTTCATCGCTGCTTTCAATTCATCAATACATGTTTGAAAAAAAGAAAAAGAATTTTGCTTTTATAATGGTAATTTTTCTTTGAATACACCTTTACTTTTATTTATTTCTTATTGAGTCAAAATACCACAAGTACACCACTCCATTTCCTTCTGAGTAAGCAACAGCCCTTTAAAATGAATGCATAAATTAAAATTTACTAGTAATCTTTTGTTTTTAGGGGCCTTTCACCTACTAGCTTAGGCTAGACTTGTGGGCTAGGAAGTGTAAACTTCCCACAAGTTATAAAACTCAGACGTAGTGGACCTTTCTTTAGGTAAACCCTTGACTTTATCGACTGTATCTGGGAATCTCCTCTCAAACGAGAGTTAAGCACGAGGCCGCGTGGAGGGTTGGACAGAGGATATAAACCTGTGAATCCTTGTCAAAGTGTAACTCGGGACTTTTACGCATCTGGGGATTCTATCCTAGACAGAGTTTCGGGCTCAGCTACCCTGCCCATGCGTACGAGTCTGGCTTGCGATTGTCCCCCCAGAATGTTGGTATAGCCAAGGTAGCCTTTAGTCTCTTGTTTTTTAGGGTTCATACCTAGGTAAACCGGAAGGTTATTTCTAGTTCGCCTTGAACAGGATTGCAAGGTAACCCTTGTTGAAAGTGTAGGAGGGCGGTTGGGTGATTCCTCTGCTTGTGCCTAAGAACCACTTCAAGGACGCCAAGTAATCATTCATCAGATTTCTTCAGGAAAGTATATCTTTTACCCTTGTTTGATTGCTTGAGGCTTTAGGATTTTTATAGTGTATGCTCTGTGGTTTTTCCTGTGTTTAGTTGGCCTTAGGGTGTGATTTGTCAAATTTTTAATTTTGGAGGACCAACCTGTTAGAAGGTCAAGAAGGTTGAGAAACCTTCCTCCTCTCACCACATTGGAGCCTCCACCTTTAACCCAAAGGAGGAGATTAGACACTGACGGTTCATTTGAACCGGTAGGAATAAGTGAAGTTCTTGGTGAACCAGAACTGATAGCTATTCATTTTGATCTTGACACAGTTGAGATAGAAGAATTACAGACTAACGAGTTTGCAAGAAACTTTAACACCCCCTTGACTGATTTAAACGATCCTGTGATCGTTCAGGTTAGACCTTTTGATTCACCTGTATTAGGTGTCCCTGTGGGTAGGATCATGTCTTCTGCGGAATAAAGTCCTTTTGTGTTCACCTCAACCCTTCCGGTTGAAGGGGTACTACCTCCCTTGGTAAGTTCCCCTAGATCTAGTTTACCTTCTACACCTTTGACTCCAGCGAGCTGGGTGGTTCAACCACTGGTTCACTCAAACCTAGCAGGTACTTCTGGTGACATGGTTACTGGGATCCCTAGTATACCTACTATTCCTTCTTCTTTTCCATATACTACCTAGATTGGTCTGGTAGGATCCTTGACATTTGTCCAAGGATTTCCTTGGAATGGGGGGCACATTCCCCCATCCAGTCCATACGTAGGTCCATCTCCTTCATATGTAGGAGTGCAGTTTGGGAGCAACACCTCTTATGGGAAAAGTTTCCAAACCCAAATTTCGGACCCTTATACGAGCTCTCCCTTTTCATTTTTTAGCGGAGGGATACCTGCTCCTATCTTTTAGACCCCTACTTCTATGGGGATGGCCCGAACTTCTTACACTGCACCTCCCACACACAATCCTGTGGCTTACGGATGGAATCCGTTTCAGAGCAATCTTCCCACTTCGCAACCGGTGTTAGGGGGCAACCCCACTTTTACCTATGGGCATTCGGGGGCAGGTCCCTCTAATCCCTAAGATGGCACATATAGTACCCCGGTTCGACCCAAACTTCCATTCCTGGAAACTTTAAAATTGCCATATTTTTCAAAATTGATGAATGACCCGGTTAGGCATGACCCCTTGTGGCCACCTGTTCCCACCAAATTGCCATCGGACATCCCTAAGTTCGAAGGAAAAATTGGTGAAGATCCTGGGGCTCATGCCACCACATTCCATTTATGATGTTCTTCAAATTCGTTGAATGAAGATTCAGTGAGGTTGAGGCTGTTCCAGAGAACCTTGACAGGTACGGTGGAAAAATGGTATATTGAACTTCCTTCTACTGCTTTCAATAGTTTCTGGGACTTGTCTAGTGTGTTTCTCAGCCACTTTCAACTTTCGGTCCGATACGATTTCGGAATGGACTTGTTGTCTACTTTTAGAGAAAACAAGGCTACCCACATCTCGGATCATATCCAAGAGTGGAGAAGGTGAAAGAGCCTTATAAAAGCCACTATCCCTCCTGAGTTCCTTTTAGAGTGGTTCCTTAAATCACTGTTGCCATACATATCTAAGGACGTATCCACCTCGGGAGTGACGAATGAAGAAGAAGCCATACTCAGGGCCCAGCAAATAGATTTTATTTATTCACAATCTGGGATATTATATGAGATCATCCTTGAGGCATCAAGGCCTTCGCACGAGGCAGAGAAGCCTAAGCCCGGACCCCATTCCGATGGTGTAGTTGGATCCATTAACTCTCCCACCGTAGAGTCTTTGACTAAACAACTTCACCAGTTGTCTGTCAAACAGTCTACAGCAAAGGAAGAAAAGGATTCCCCCTCCCCCCGGGGTGAAAATGTTTTTGCACAAACCTCCCAAAAGGGAAATCAGCAGCCCGACGGGAAGAAAAAAAAAGGCAAGAAGGGAGAGGGAAATCAAAACAAGCAAAATCCCGCGAACAATGCTGATGGGGGAAAAAAAGAAAATAAGAAGGTCAAGTTCCCTTGTAAGTTGTGCCAAGAGGACCACCTTACTCACCTTTTTCCCCTTATGGATCAAGCCCAGAAGCTGCTTAAAGCTCAATAACCGGCTGTCTTGAAGGATCCTTTTCCCCAAGGACAGAACTCTACTTTAGCTTCTAACGTAGCAGCGGGCACTCAAACTGCCCCTGACCCAAACTATATCAACATGGTTCGATCTTCAACTTTGTTGCAGACAAGGAACAAAAATTATGAGACTGACACTTCTGAGAAGGGTAAAGCTGTAGGTGAAACTTTGAACCCTCTCACAATAGAAAAGCCTACTGAAACTATGCCAAAGATACCGAAAGGTGTCTTCAAGAAGACCTTGCATAACCCTAATGCTAGGGCTGCTTTGAACTACTCTGTGGTCAAATACTTATCTCAAACCCCGTGTGCAATGTCAGCTTTAGAGGTGTTATAGAGTTGTCCCGCTTAGCGGGATGCCCTCTTAGCAGCTTTAGGCAGCATGGGCTCTTTGAGTCTCATGGCGAAATTTCATTTGTCTAATGTTAAAATTCGCCTCCCCTATCATGTAGCACTATGAATATGTCGTCCATGGTGGTAAGACCATTGGAAGGGCAGTTGTTGATGAGGGGGCCTCTACATGTGTTATGTCCTTAACCTGTTGGAAAGCTCTTGGATCCCCAGAGTTGGTCCCATCAAACACTCTACTTACTGCTTTTGATGGAAGATCCTTCCGTCCACATGGTATCCTGTTGGCTTTTGAGATTAAATCGGAAAGCAAAGCAGTGTCTATTGAAGTAGAAGTGATTGATGCTCCTTTGGACTACAATCTGCTTCTGGGAAGAAGTTGGACTTATGTGATGTCCGCTATTGCGTCAGCCGTTCTTCATGTAGTGGTTTTTCCACATGAGGGAAAGTTGGTTACTATTGATCAACTTGATTTTACCCGAAAAGGCCGTTTAGAGTCTAATGAGTCTACTGTGCCATTGGTTGATCAAGTCAAACCTACTGCACAGAGCTTGGGGGCTAGAATGTACACATCACTGATGGGCACATTTGATTTTCCAGCCCCGGTTAATTACATTGGTTCCACTAGTGTGGGGAATTCCATCGCTACGGTTGTCGATAGGAGTGATCCTTGGGTTCTCCCAACTCCCCATGAACCAGAAGTGCCCTTATCAGCAGTGGAGGTAGCTTATCAAGCCATCACTCAAGCCATTGTTGATCCCATTCTAGATCCTCTAATAGTCTCGGACGATCTAGAAGAAGTCTATTTTCCCGCATGGGCGGAAAACTCTTCGCTTTCCATAGATTGTTTAGACATAGTTTTACCTTCCGATGAAGCTATTCTAGAAGCCATGAGTGGACGTGATAAGATTTGTGAGGATCTTCATCATCGATCCTATTTTCTTCCAGAACTAAGAAGAATAGAAAACCAAGAGTTTCGAATGAGACTGTTAGAAGATGTTGATATACCTATTAATCCCTTTCCTAGGGAAGGAATGTTTGCCGAGGGGAATGTGGAAAATATTTCCGCCACTATACCTATTAACATATTTGTAAACCTTGATGTCGTGGAAAATATATATATAGGTGCAAACTGCTCTCCTGAAGAGATTGGCATCTATACTGCCCTTTTTAAGGAATTACGCGATGTCTTTTCCTAGTAATATGAGGAAATTCCAGGCATAGATCCATCGATTGTTGAACATGAAATCCGGACATATCCTGATGCCAAGCCAGTTTGACAAAAATTAAGACCCGTGAACCCGCGTAAAGCGGCGGCTATGAAGGAAGAAGTTGAAAAGTTGTTGAAAGTTGGTTTTATATATCCCATATCTTTGACTGAATGGGTGTCCAACCCTGTTCTTGTTGATAAAAAGCAAGGGACTATCCGCATTTGTACAGACTTTAGAGATCTCAATAAAGCCTATCCTAAGGACAACTATCCCACACCATTTATAGACCAGATCATAGATGCATGTGTGGGAAGTGAGGTGTTTTCGTTTATGGATGGTTTCTCCAGCTACAATCAAATCCAAATCAAACCGAAAGACCAACATAAAAATACTTTCATTTGCCCTTGGGGTACATTTGCGTATAAGAAAATGCCCTTTGGATTGAAAAATGCTGGGGCTACCTTTCAACGGGCTATGAATTTTTTTTTTCATGACATTAAAGCCATTATCGAACCATACCTTGATGATCTGCCCGCACATTCTCGTAAGAGGATCCAATAGCCAGATCATTTACGATTGATATTTGAAAGATGCAGATATTATAAAATTCGCTTGAATCCCCACAAGTGTGTTTTCCGTGTCGAGTCAGGAAGATTACTCGGATTCATTGTCTCTAGTAGAGGCATCCAGGTGGATCCATTAAAAGTTGAGGCCATTGTAAATCTTCCTCCTCCTCGTTCTCTCAGGAAACTTCAAAGCCTGCAAGGAAAGTCTAACTTTCTTCGACGTTTTATTTTTAATTATGCCAAGATCACTAAGGGTTTCATGCGCCTGCTCAAACATGACACCCCATTTATTTGGGATGAAACCGCACAACTTGCATTCGAGGCATTGAAAAGAGATTTGCTGTCAGCACCTTTATTACATCCACCAGATTATTCTAGGGATTTTATATTATATCTAGCCACATCGGAGTCGACCATTGGAGTAGTACTAGTCCAGGAAGACGATAAGCTTGTTGAGCATGTCATCTACTATCTTAGCCATGCCTTGGATGGACCTGAGCTTAGATACTTCCACGTTGAGACATTAGCCTTAGCAGCTGTTTATGCTGTGCAGAGGTTACGTCACTACATTTTACTGAGGACCACCACAGTAGTGGCAAATGTAAATCCGTTCCAATATGTTTTATCCCGACGGATTGTTGGGGGAAAATTTAACAAGTGGATAGTCATTCTCCAAGAGTTTGACTTGGATTTCCAGTCTGCTAAGTCTAAGAAGTCCTTAGTTTTTGCTGAGCTGATAGCATAATTTCCTACTTAAGAAGATGTAGTGGTTGAAGATGACTCATTCCCAGATGAGCACATCTTCCTGATATCCACCTCTGATCCTTGGTATGGAGATATTCTTATATATCTCCAGACTTTGAAGTATCCTGTAGCTTCCTCTAGGGAGGAATGATGTAAGTTACGCCTTCATGCCAAGAACTACCTCATTATAGGAGATACATTATATCGACAAGGGGTAGATTTCGTTTTGCGTCGTTTCCTTACTCATGAGGAAGTGGAGATTGTCTTAAATGATTCCCATAGTGGAGCGTGTGGGGGTCATTTATCTGGGTTAGCAACGGCCTAGAAGATATTGCGCGCCGGTTATTTCTGGCCCATGATCTTTAAAGATTGTGTGGAAGCAGTGAAGCGCTGTCATCCGTGTCAGCTTTACACCAGGAAAATGCGGTCACATCCTGCTCAATTATTTCCCGTTGTCTCGGTAGGCCCCTTCATGAAATGGGGGATTGATTACGTGACATGCAACCCAGCCTCGGCTGGGGGGCATAAATACATCATTGTCGCTGTTGACTATTTTACGAAATGGGTAGAGGCAATGCCTACTTTCAAATTCGATGGGGAAACAACAACTTTCTTTGGATTCAATCAGATTATTGCACGGTTCAGTATACCCAAAGTGATTGTCACTGACCATGGCAGTCATTTTCAAAATAACATGATGACGGAACTAACTACCATGCTCGGATTTAGACAAGAACATTCTTCTCCATACTATCCGCAAGCAAACGGTCAGGTTGAGGCTGTCAACAAGACTTTAAAAACTATCCTTAAATGGACAATTGATGCAGCCCGCTCTAATTGGCACATCATGTTATATCCTGCTCTTTGGGCCTATCGAACCAACGTAAATACTGCTATGGGTTTCTCCCCTTTCCAACTTGTTCACGGTGTGGAAGTAGTTACTCCGATTGAATGTGAAATCTCGTCTCTTCAGATAGCTATTCATGTGTTACCTGATACGACTGAGCTTGAGGAACGTCTGGTACATTTAGAACACCTTGATGAACAACTTAGAGATGTGCTGGCTGCTAATCAGGCTCATAAAAATAGGGTTAAATCTTAGTATGATAAATCGGTCAAACCTAGGGTTTTTTCTGAAGGGGAACTTGTCTTGCTTTGGGACCAAGATAAAGAACCTCTGGGCATAGGAAAATTCAAGGCTATGTGGTTAGGACCCTATGTTGTGTCAAAGGTATTAAGTAAGGGCACATAAGAGTTAGTTGATTTTGATGGGAATAAGTTTCCTGAGCCTAGAAATGGGCTCTACCTGAAGAAGTACTACGCTTAGGCTTAGCACTTTTTCTTGTATTTTTATTGTATGTATTTTTATGTACATTAGGTTGTCAGTTTTGTTTTTTATATATCTGCTGGTTGTTGCAGATGTCTTCCGAATGGTATATAGGATTCACTGATGGCGCTAGGCGTCATACTTGTAACCTAGCTTCGGCAGCATGGGTTATCTATTCTCCCTCAGGACAACTTATTGCCGCAGGAGGCGCTTGTCTAGGTCCTGCTTCTAATAATGTTGCTGAGTATAGGGCTATCATTGAGCTCCTATGGGATGCTTTGTCACGTGGCATTACCTAGCTTGAGGTCCGTTTGGACTCTCAGTTGGTGGTTTCCCAGCTCAATCGAGCTTATCAGGTACGAAATCCTATCTTATTACGTTGGTTCATGCAAATTCGTTTATTGGAAAGACATTTTGAGGTTATTACTTTCAATCATACTCCACGAAACAAAAATTCATTGACTGATTCATATGCTAATTACATTTTGGATTGGCATCTCACACACATTTTATAAAAATATTCAGCAAACATATGAAAAACATTTGTAAATAAACTGACAACAAACATCTATATATATATATATATATATATATGTAAAATATCTATCTGTAGATAGGTCAAGTCTGATCCTTAGATCCCGTCATATACAAAATATACAAAAATGTGGATCATAGTCCATCAAAATGCCCTAGAACTAAGTAGGGCCACCCTGGCCACTAGGACCTCCTTGGTCCCCATGGTCCCTCCGCACTCTGGCTTCCTCAACCCCCTCGGCTTCGGCAGCCTCCATCACATCTCTATATACGAGCACTGCTCTAGCCACTCGTCTAAAAAGACGCAGCCAAACTGGTGGAACCCCCACAACAAACTCCTGCATGGCTGTAGGGATATGCTAAATCTGCATCATAGGTACTCGTTTGGTTAGCCTAGCCAGCTTCCCCTCTAGTACCCTGATCACTCCTGGATCCTCGCCCATGACAGGACGAACAAACATGCGAGGGTGTCCTTCAGGGTGGACCGGTCCAATATCTGCATTTTGACACATAAATAGGATTAATACTTGTACATATGTATATATCTATCATTGAAAAATTGATAAAAATTTGAAAATGATAAAAAATTAAAAATTACTTACCTAGCTCGCCCCATGCTCCTCCTGGAGGGAAAACAAGGTCGGGGTCACCTCGGAAGTCCATTCCGGCATATGGAAACTGCTTCAATGCCGACAACTGGCGTTCCCACCATGTGTAGAAGTCATCATCATAGACACTGTGAACTGAGTCCCCTCCTCCTTGATGGAGGAATATGTCTCCCCACCTGCTCAGCCTTGGCTGACGTGGAGATCTGATCGGTAAAGGTATAGCAGGGCTCAGTGCTGGTACTCTCTCGAAGAAGAACGCCACTAATATGCTTGCATAGCCAAAATTCTTGCGTCTTCCTCTCTTGCAGTCGGATAGGTGTTTCCTCATAATGGAAGCAACTCCCGAGCACCAATCATAGAGAGCACCTCTAAAACAGTCAACTGCCACCCTCATTTGATTCCTGGTGGCCAAATGTAAAGATGTTGATCCTGCAAGTCTCACAATGGTACTAGCTAATACCTGGAGAGTAAAATCTTGGATACCTGTAATGGGAATGTTGGTTCCTCTTTTTTGAGTACCCAGTGTATAGAATATGTCTACATAGTTTTGGACACTTAAGGGGTCACCACCCCTGCAAGTGCCCTCCAAGTTCACCGGTGCTCCCCGTCGTGACAACCCGATAATGAAATATATGTCTTCCACGGTAAGCTCTAAGGTTTCACCTTGTAGATTGAACATCCCCATATCATGATCCGAATAATTGACCATGAAATCCAGTATGCGGACATTGGCCCACATGGGTGATGTACAAAATAATTTCAGTAGCCCACTGGTCCTCAATACCTGTATGGTGGGCGCACTTTGGAGCGCCGCTTGATCCATTATTTCGTGCTCCCTTTCCCTCCATTCCAGCACCATATTTTACCTGGCAAATATAAGCACTTGGATTCAGTATTTCCATATCAAAATTTAATTTTTTTTGCATATATTTAAGCTTTTTTCCTCCATGCAGTATCCGTGACTGTCTCTTTAGACAGGTCGCGTACCATCTGCGGCTGTCTAGTTAGGCAACCTGCGGATATAACGCGTATCCGTGAGTTTCCATATCAGCAACCCGTGGATGCATACTGCTACAGTTTAGGATGCTGTTAAATATTGAATTCACACTTAAACTTAACATTTGCTTGGATCAAATTGAAGAGTTTAGGGTGTAGGCTTACCTGTAGTTGGCGGATTTCAATTTCGTCGGTCCAATTATCCACAATGATCGATCAAAGGTAGAGGGTAAATTTTCTTTTTATGGCTCAAAAGTTCAAATGGTGAGATTTGTTTTAATTTTCAACCTATTTATAGAAATCATATTTTATAAAGTGGGTATTTTTCTATAGTTTGAAATGTCAATCAACTAATACCATACTTTTTGTGCCTTGGAACATGTTTATCACTTTTTACAAAGTGTTGTTTCTCCAATAGGGTGGTTTCGTTATTTCCAATACATGTTGGCATCTTTTCACTCCATATTAACCTTAGCATTCAACATTTTGCCACGGACTATGGTATTCTAAGCCATTAGTCCCTTGTCTTTACCATTGTTCTTCCGTGGCTAGGACCCTTCTTTCATGAGTATCCTTCTTATATGCCTTTGTCATTCTTTGGTACTCATGCCGCCACTGTTCCAGGTTTAGGGGTATCCTCTTAGCTATTTTTCATGCCAAATAGAGCTTCTTTTTTAATCTCTTTTTACAAGCTATTCCTTTATAGGACTCCCCGCCCTTATGGAGTTTCTTTAGGCCCAGGTCTGACTCCTTTAAAACAGACTTGACTGCCGAGTTATCTCGTCCGTTCAAGCTCGTTAAGAATATGTGAACGGGCATCCACATTGGTGGTAGGTTATCTCTTTCTCGGACCATGCGGAATAATACAAGAAAGGATCACTCTATTTTCTTTTGAATTGAGAAGAGTATTCTCAGGTATAGGTTTATCACTTTTTCGGACCTGAGGGACTAAAATTACGGAAAAGGAACACCCGGTTTGAGCTTAGTTTTCTCTTTTTCGTGCTCTGGACCCAAACATGAAAAAGATTCTGAGTGTACTTTGTGTCTTTGTCATGCTCGTTAAACACTTAAGAACAAAGCACCGAGTTTATTGTTGTAAGTCCCATTTCTTGTAACAAAATGGATCTTTCCGAGTGATCTTGCTTTCCTTCACACTCGTAAAACTCAAGCTATTTTATGCTGTTCTGGAAGGAGCGTTGGGTAGGTGGTAATTTAACCTTTTTCGGACCTCCCTGACTAAGTACGAAAAAGGTTCACCTTTTCTTCTTCGAAAGTTAAGAGAGTTCTTATATGGTTTGTTTTATACTTTTTCGGCCTCAAGAGACTAAATTGGATGAAAAGGACCCCCCTGGAGTCTTCTTTGGCGTTTTTAGACTCTCTAAATGTGAAAACACCGACTGAGCATGTACTAGTTTGGGCTCATTAAATCCACGAATCAGTGACACTATCAAGCATTATTTTCCCATCTCTTCAAGCTTGTTGAACAATGAAGAGGTAACCGAGTTAACTTTCCTGGACTCGTTAAAATTTAACAGGGAAGGTAAGGAAGAAGTTTTCTCTTGTTTTTAGTAATGGCAGCATGTCATCCTTGAACATAGCACTCTTTGTTTTCCGATATCCATGTTTCAGTGTTCACTTTTGTTCAGCTATCACTTTGAGTTTCTTACTCCTCCTCTTGTCCATTATACCTGGGGAATGTCTCCTACATGATAGATAAGTCTAGTTTATTTCTCTTATACACTGCCTTGGGTCATCTCTGTGTTGTGCTCATTGTTAAAGGACTCTACTCAATGTCTGATCTATAGCCGGATCCCATCATTGTTATATCTGTTATCTATTTGTGTCTCCCTTCTTTTGCCTAGTTCCTAGTCACTCTTGTGATCCGTTGGAGGATCTATTGCCTTCCTTATCACAGCATGGTTCCGTTTGCACTTCCTGATGACAAAGACCTAGAGTTTTGACGATGGTACCTCAGAAGTCACTTTCATCATTGGTGAATTCCTTTGCTTCAGTTGTTGATTATCATCTATTGATTGACAAACTGTTGAATCCTTTCCATGTTCGACTTCAGCTTACCCTTATTCACATGGCTTGGATTGTACTGTTTCTTTGGGATCTTTTATGAAGACCTTAGTTCCTCACCTATGGACTAAGTTGCGCAAGATTATGTTTTATTCCTCTACATAGCTTCCATATCTTTGAAGACTCATCATTGTATATTGTGGCTTCAATCCACCTTTGTAATATACGTGGTTTTATACCTGTATCATATGATGTACTCAAATATTGTAAAGGAGCTAGTGTTCCAGTAAATTGAACATAGCATCCTCAGATGTAACTTTGTATATGACATTACTATGTATTTGTTTTAGGTACTCTCTCTGCTCCATTGGATTTCTGAGTTATCCAAAGATAAAGATTATAATGTATTTCGGCCATTGTTTCCCTCTGACCTCACACATTAGGGGGCATCTATTATCCACCTGAATGGCACCTCTCCATCTGAGTGCCGACATCCCTCATGTTGGCACACAAAAGGACATCTATGGATTGAGGGTTGCCCAAAACACTATATATGGGCTTATTACAAAATACATTCCTCACCCATCCAGCTGGTTACTTTGACTTTTTAACTATGTCAAGTCATATCCGCGACCCTATATATATGCAACTCGCAGATCATCCGCGAGTGTCGGTTGTTGCAAGTTGCTGATAGATGTATCCGCGGGTTGCTGGTCTTGATACCCGCAAATATGTCCCTTTGATATTTAAAATAAAAACACGCGATTAATTGAGATTAGTTAAGCCATTTACCTTAATCTCCTTAACTGTCTCAACCTCCTCAACCTTCGAAACTGCCTTATTTCACCATGTATAAATACAGGCCTTGGGGAGGGTGTTTGGTACATACACTTGGAGAGCAAAGTTATGCTAGTGGAGTTTATATAGAAGTCTTTGGAGCAGTGGAACTCAGAATCCTTTGGTTGTAGAGGAGTCCTTGTCTCAGGTGTTGGGTTGTAATCTGAACTTCCTCATTATTGTTAATAAAGAGAATCCTTCTTCCATATGTGTCTTGAATGTATTTCATGTATTGTGGTTTGATAAATATTTATGTTTCAGCATCCTATATATGATTTATCTAACTTGTTTATATATATGAATCATCTTGTATTTGGAATACTGAATCTTGACAGATGAAGGAGAAATCATCCCTGAAGACTTTAGAGGAGAAGCAGAGCGGAAGAGGACAAGCTAGGATCAACCGTCTTGTATCAGGTGAGTATTTCCCATCCTCCTATTTCCTTTACTGCACTCTAGATTCAATTGTCTACAAGTTAATTGAGTATGTTGGTAACCCCCAGACCTTAGGTTATAAGGTGCATAATCATGTACAACAATGGTGCTAGTGACTAAAAATAGACTGGATGGACTCTCGAATTAGACATGACTCCTTATTTAGACATATGACCAAATTGGACAAGGGAGGATTAATAATACTAAAACACCCCTTGAATTTTAACTTGGACAATATATGGGCCCTGGTAACTAATACCATAGGTCACCCATTACATCAATTAAATTAAAGTAACTGCTCAATACAAGGAGCTAGGGAAAAACCCACATGGGAAAAAATCCCCCCTCTAATTAAGCAGGTAGAATAAGAATCAATATGGTTCTTCTATGCACAAGTATCCTGGGGCCTAGCATGTGAGCCTGTCCATCATTATTTCTAGAGGAATATTCCTCTTTGGAAGAATAATGATATGCTCAACTAAATCAGAAATATAGATAGCTGTCGGATGAAGACTGGACCCATGTAGAGCAACTGAAATCAACTGATAAGTGAGAAAAGGTTCTTGAGGATTTAGAACATGTGAGGAACACTCGAGAAACTGATATGCTGCATCCATGAACAAAAAACCATGAGTGGTAAAATCATCCCCAAGTGTTAGGAGCAAGTGTTCAGGCAGATGCAAAATGTCTTCCTCTTTACTAGTTCTGTGAGGAGATGAGCATGTGATCAATGGTAGTGAATAATTGAGATCCATAGTCTGATATAGCTTCAAAAATATATAACGATTCACAAATTAAAATATCAGCAACCTCATAAGAGGAAACTAACACCAAATCCCCATTAGCAGTTTTGAAGAGAAATTGTGGTACTTGATTTTTCACACCGGAATTGGTGAGAGCAACTACAAGCATGACTGAAAGATCTTGGATTTTAAAATATGAACCAAATAATATCATATCAGAAAGTAAATTATATCTAAATAGGTTCACAATAGATCCAAAACTGTGAAATGAAATCAAATCCCAGTAGCAGTTTTGTAGGAGACTCGCGGTACTTGTTTCTTCACACCGTTGATGAGAGCAGCTACAAGCAGTATTGAAAGATTATTAATTTGAAATATTAAACCAAGAAATATTAGATAATATACAAATAAGATCATATCAGATCCAATAAGGTTCATATCATATCCAAATAAATGGTCAACTGAGACGGTGGATGCACAGCTTTCTTCTTCTTCAAAATTCTGAATTTTGGTGCATGCATGTTGGGGGGCGCGCCTTAACGGTCACTAGTTTTGGTAACTCCACGGCTTTTGTGGAAGCTTGTAAGTGGAGTTGAAACTCAAAATAGTCTTAGGGGTGTCGGGGTTGAGTCAAAGCCCTCTTTTTGTAATTATCCACAAATTTCAAGTGTAAGCCCATGATTTTGTAATAGTGCACTTGTATAAATAGGCACTCATGTAAAGATGTCGAGGGTATCTAATGAAATGAGGATCATCTGATGCGAAGAAGATAGATCTAATTTTTGGGTTTTAAGGTCTAGTCCCAGCTGTGTGCGTGGACTACCTCTGCAGCTATGTGCGCAGAGGGTTTTGTAAGGAAAGGAACTGCAGCTGAGTGCGCAGCTTAGAGATTGTAAGAAAGGAACTGTAGCTAAGTGCGCAGTTAGACTTGAAGGACGGATCTGCTGCTGAGTGCGCAGATCAGAACTATTTTTTTTTTAAGAAGTGGAATAAAAGCACAATTTTGTGGACATAGCCCCTACACTGGGGGTGAACCACGTTATATCTTGTGTTGTGGTTCTTTTGTGTTGTTTCTGTTATGGTTTTATTTTATGCATTGATAAGTAGATAATTGATAAAGTAAGATAACTGTTAATATTAACTTCGCTGTGAATTCCTAGTTTAGGGTTAAGCAAGAAAAGTCTTTTATCTAAATGCGAAGCTAATTAAGTGAATGTTGAAGCTCTGTTTGGTATAAATATTTGCTGTTAAGGCTAAAGGTACAGTAATATCCCTCTTATGTTTACAGAAACCTGGTTCTGCGGCACTCCATAGTTGTTTCGGGTGAGACTGCAACCTGTTCGCAGGTTGTTGCTGAAAGGGCCAACACTATGGGTCTGTTTGTTGGTGTGAAGTTAATCGTATAAAACCCGGGTCCACCCTATAGCCCAACAAATTGGTTCAGTTGCTGATTGAACTCAGTATCTGCTCAAGAGGGATCTACGTCGTACCTAGAGGGATATGTTTTGGAGGCCCTCAGTAAAAGAAATTGGTGATTGGATTGAAGAGACCTATTTGAAATTTGCTGAATAAGAAAACAAGGATCCTCGTCGTATCTCGGATGACTTCTTGCAAAGGTACGTTTTTTCGGATGTTCATGAAATTTTATTTGGTAGTATCCACATAGAATTGCAGCAGTGGTTATCCAGGTTAACAGAAAGTAAGACCAACTTCAAGGAAGATCAGTTTCCTAAATGGACTCCCGCAAGAATTAATATATTGAAAAGGGTGAACAACGCGATATCACGCGCTGTTGATTTCTGGACAACGTGAACCCTTGAAGCATTTGTGATAGAATTTGCCATTGACACAAGTACCTCTTTTAGTGAATCTGAAAGGTAGTTCTTCAAAGGACCAAGGGGTAAGTACCTAAATTCATTTAGTCTACAAATTAAAATGCTCTTGGCTGAGAAGGGCATATTGCTTATAGAATCAGATTGCTAGATTTATTTTTACTAACCTATGTTTGGAAGTGAAATTAACTTCGAGGAGCAAAGTGGTTTGCTGCGAAGTGGTAAAAGATACAAGAGAAACCTAGAATCCTATACCCTAGGTCAGAATACCGAGTATACGCCAGAAGACCCTAAATCTGAAGAAACCCCTTTTGTTAGGAACCCTGCTATAACCCCGCAGCGAAGATCTGCTACCCTTGAGAACCCGTCGCAGTCTGGTAGTAACCCTAGCCCGAGTATTCCGGTCATCGGTCAGTCTACCCCAGTAAGTTCTCCCCCCCTCAGTCCACTATGGCCCATATGATTGATGATATCAAGCTCCCAGTTTTCAAAGGAACTGGATTAGAGGATCCATAACAGTTTTGGTTTTTATGCGAAGCTGTGTGGATAGATAAGAACATTTTGGATCAAGATGTAAGAAGAGCACAGCTAGTCACTTCTTTTAGAGATCGAGCCTTGACTTGGTTTATGAAGTTTTCCAGTACTCAGAACCATGTCTTGGCTGATATTAAAGCAGTAATGATCAAAGAGTTCAAGAAGCCTAAATCAGAATCACAGTGTATAATTGAATTGAAAGAGATTCAGCAGAGACGAGGCGAATCAGTTTGGGACTTTGATCAGAGGTTCAAAGTTCTGCTAGATCAAGTTAGTTTCACTATTGGACTAGTGCAGCATAAAGAATGGTTCATTGCAGCCTTATTACCTCATATCAGAATGCCACTCATGCAACAGAAGGTCGCTGATCAGCAAGAGGCTTTGGAGATTTCCATAAAACTAGAAACAACTCCTGTAGAAGATAATTCTGGCATAGCCCAAATACAAGCGCAGTTAGCAAAAATGGATTTGGAGCTGCGCGACATGAAAAAAGGGAAATCTATTCATGAAGAGGTGTGGTGTACATGATGTAGGATAGAAGGTCATGACAAGGAACAATGCCCTGCGCTACGAAATTACCTGAATACTGGTGTACCGAACCCATTTAACCCTAATGTTCTATATTGTGATATTTGTAGAACAACTAGACAGCATCGACCTAAAGACTGCTATCTACTACAAAGATATGTGCAAGTCCCTAAGAATCCCTATTGCAAGTTCTGTAAGTCAGTGGGACACAACGAAGAGGAATGTCGTAGATTTGACCTTATGCGATAGTGAACATATGATGCTTATAGGGTACACAACGATGCACAAGGAAATGATGGATATGGTTATCGTGGTAGTACATCAGGTCGAGGTGCTTTTGGAGGTCGTGGTCATGGTGGTATGCCTAGAAGAGGTCGAGGCCAGGTTGTGTGCTATAACTGTAATCAGGTAGGACATTTAGCTAGAGACTGTTGGAACCCCACTACGACATGTCGATATTGCAGAGCAGTAGATCATGTCATTAAGAAATGCCTGCAGCTGATAGCCAAGATACAAGAAATAAATAGCGCTCCTCCTCAGAATATTCAGATGATTACTGTGGAGCAAAGACCTGTCCCAACCATTAACGTTGTTACAAGGAGTGGAGCTACGACACAAGTGCAGCATAAGGAGAAACAACCTGACGAGGCTTGGGTTCGTAAGACCCCAGAGAAAGTGCCAACCTTTGATGTGGATAGAGAAAAAGAAACATTTATGGAAGCCAAAAAAGACTTTGTTGATCCGAGCACAGTAGTAACACCTGCGCAGTAGCATCAACAACAATCGCAGTCTCAAGAAGCTTCGATAGAGAAAGTAAGTACACCGTCGACATTTTTACAGAGTTGTATGAGTTACAGAAAGTTATTGCTTCTTGCGAACCTCAGCGAAGCTCTGGTAAAGAAAAAACTGTCAATAGAGTTAGAAGAACTGGAAGAGAAATGAGATTGCATGCTCAGATAGGAGAATATGACATGACTGATATCATATTAGACTTGGGATCCGAATTCAATGTCTTAACTAAGTAGACATGGGAAAAAATGGGAAAACCTACCCTTGAATGGTCCCCTATATAGTTGAGATTATCCAATCAGCAGAATATTGTGCCCCTAGGAATATTCTCTAGTGTCCCAGTAGACATTGATGGATTCAGTACCTTAGCAGATTTTGAAGTCATTGAGATAATTGATGATAGCAACCCCTATCCAGCCTTGCTAGGAATTGAATGGGCAATAGAGAATTCTGCAGTAATCAATCTTAAGAACAGACATATGACTTTTGAAGGAAAAGGCTTAAGAGTCATAGTCCCCTTGGACCCTTCTCAAGGAGAAAGGTACACAGAGCCAGTCAGAGATGAGGATCAGGATGTTTTGGATCATATCTACAACATCACAGCTAAAGAGGAAGACTATGTTAACCTTACTACTGAAGGTATAATGGATTGGAAGTGTCATAGTTCTTGCATGACTAATTCAGATGAAGGCCTAGAGAATTGTAAGCATAGACTTTATGAGCTACATGGGCATCGGTGTGCAAGAATTACCAAGTCGCTCAGATGGCTTGGCTCACAGACAAGAGTCTTACCTATTTTTGATGGCTTGACAGACCCCGAAGAGTTTATTTTGCAATTTTCAGAGTAGATACCAGATTCACAGAAAATGGAAACTCTAGATTCAGTATTTAGAGCCACAGCTGCTAGATGGTGGAATGGTCATAAGATGTATATTCAGAGTTGGGAAGCTTGTCAAAAGATTCTTCACCTCAGATTCGTGGATCAACCTCAAGAGGTGTGAAGCAGGTTTAATGGTCAGACTATCCCTCAAGAACATTTGGAACAGTGTTATGAAGCATGGAAGCATGTCCCTCGTGAAGAATGGGTACATCAGTTCTTGCACACCCTGGAACCTGTCGCGAAGAATTGGTATGCAGAGGTGGAGCTTCGCCATGGTACTGTAAGTTGGGATAGTCTTGTTGATAGTTTTGTGTTGACATTTTCTATTAATGAGGTTTGTCCTGCTTTGCATGCAGCTGTTAGGCTGATCCACACTAAAGTGTTTGATGGTAAAGAAACAGCCGAGTACCAACCTGATTGGAAAGAACAAGAAGCCAATGTAGTAGAATGTTATAACCTCGCAATTGATGAGGATGATGACCCATGCAACATAAACATTCCTGAGTCAGAAGGACACTACGAAATACATGGACCAGCAGTCGAAGCACCATAAGTGACTCAGCCCTTGAAGACAAGGCAAGTAAACATTGGGTCAGAAGAAATGCCTAAGTATGCTACTATTGGAGATTATTGGGATGAAGAAATGGTAAGCAAAGTGACCCAACTTCTCCATGAGTATCAGGACCTATTTTCGACGAAGTTCTCAGAAATGAAAGGTATCCTTGGTGATATAGGAGTGATAAAAATCCCGTTGAAACCTGATGTGAAGCTTGTGAAGCAACGCCCTTATAGGCTGAACCCTAAGTATAAAGAAAAAGTCAGGGTGGAGCTAGATAACATGCTCACATCGGGAATCATTGATTCTGTGGAAGACATTCTGTTACAGGTCGAAGCCCTGGCGAAGCCATGTCGAATCCCTGTCGAAGATGGTATCAGGAAGTGTCGAATATCCTTATTATGGTGCAGCCAGAGTTACTGGTGGTGCCAAAGAAGGACAGGTGTGTCGGAGCTCAAAATTCGACCGTTGAAAAAAATCAGAATTGGCGGCACCGGTACGTTAACTGCATTAACTACCTGTAATAATGAGATCCTGAGAAATCTAGTGCCGCTTGGACAAGATCTTTGTCAGATTTGGTGTCTTCAATGCACAGTTATGGAAGATTTGGTCGATGGACTCTATAAGAATATACCCAGGCCTGCGAAAATCGCATTACGCATTTCCTTGAGTCTTACAATTGGGTCCATGTCAGCTCATCACGAACTTCAGGAACTGTTGAGAGAATTTGAACAGACGGGTCTACAGAACCTTATGAGAAACCCACCGGCCTCTGCACCCCACAAAGAAACTCCCCCAGTGACGACTCAGCCAATGCATACACGATCTACCAGGAGGAGGTTTAAACCAGAATTTTGCTCTAAGAACAATGAAGACAGACACAAGAAATCAGGGAAAACACCAAAGGATCTCGAGATGAACCCTTCTGGCTTAGTAGCAATCCCACCTGAAGGTTTTGAAGACTTCGGCGAAGAAGAGAATGTTGCATCACACCGCCCTCCTTATCTTTCCCCTGTTTGACCAGGAGTTTAGCTACCACGATAGACAAAGAAGTTCACATTACGCACCCCCTCACTGCCACTGGGTGTGCAGTTGGTTGGGACAATGACAGGGAAAATATATCGGCTCAGGTACACCGACCATGATACAAATGATCGTGGGAAATTTCCTCAGTTTGCACCTGAGACATATTTTCACTATGTCCACTATCCGGAGACTGGAGTGACATTATTAGAAGCAAAACAGTGGGCTGCTGGCTTAGATAGAGCAGGCTTGCTGAAAATGATGAACGTCCCCCACTTTGGTCACAGCACGCAGGTTACCATGGTAGTCAAGCAATTATTGGCGTTGGTGCATGATGGGCATCTATGGATTGGCGACGAGAGAATACCTATTAATGAAGAGTTGATTAATAGGATCACAGGCTTGCCAAAGGAAGTGCCTGATCCTGGCATCGAATTCGTTGGGAAGCACGAAGACATGAAGCTGGCGCAACATATGAAGGAACACTTCGGGTTAACAAAAGGAAAATGAGGGTATCAAACCTCGACTATCCAGTACCAAAACATTCACTTCGCAGCTGGGCTCTTAGCCTGTAAATTAATGAGGAAGTGCAGGCTGAATGAAGTACCTGCACCAATTGTCAGTATTGCTGCAAACTGTGCCGAAGGCTACAGTTACAACTGGGCAGTGTACATTGCTAAGGAATTCCTTGAAGATGTTCGTGACGCGTAGGAGAAAGGTAGACCCTTTCACTATTCATGGTTGTTAGTGCTTATTGCACTGGTAGGATGGAAAGAACCTACCGAGGCACAATTTGTTGAGGTTCCTTTGCATATGCCTGGCGCAGCAAGATATGCATCCCTGTGGGTGTCGCAGGATAAAATATTCCAGCAAATGACGAACTACGTGTTCACCTTTTACTCGATGAGTATCTCATATGAGATTCTAAAGACGCCGCGGTTCACTAATGAGTTATTCTCTCAGTATGATGGAGCGGTCAACTTCAGGGCTGACATGCATCATCTCTTCATCCAGGCCCACGAGGATAAAAAACATCAATGGTTTAAGTTACCATACAAAGTAACCAAAGAAGACATCCTCGCAGTAGTTCAGCAGTGGTCGGCTGAATGGTTGAAAGACGCAGGGACAAAACCTAACATTCCAGTCCCTCCAGTCACCAATGTGGGCGTAGGCCCTAGTCACACACAGTAGAATGACCCACTAGGAGAAAGCGAAGAACAGAGTGAATCACAGCAGAGTGAAGGTGACCAGGGTGGAGATGACGGAGATGAAGACAAAGAAGAAGATTCAGTCAAAACCGTCTTAGATCCCACTCGACCAGATAAGCGCAAGTCGCCAGAGGCAGAGGAAGTGACCAAACCTCAGTCTAGAAAGAAAACGAAGGCATCAAAAGGTACAAATATTGTCGAAGAGCCCACCGTGACGATGGAAGAGCTTGACCAGGCTCTGACAAAGTCTACAGAAGTACTAACTAGCAAGTGGTCACAATTCGCAGCTACGCATCTTGATGCCCTCACTGGCGTAGCACAGCAAATTTCAGAACTAAAGGAGTTAGCAGAGAAATCTGCGACTGGCGCTACACCAAGCGGTGTCCGAGTAAGTGTGCGGCCAGACACAAGGCAATGGCCAGCCATATATAATAGAGGACAAGTGTCAAGTGCAGCCCTCATAATAACTGACGCAGCGTCTCACTCGGAGATGAGCATGACAGTCGGGATAGATTACACTAAATTGTCTATGACGGAGCTGCATCTCTGTCAAGTAGCAATCATGAAGGAGATCCAAGTAAGAGACCACTACTCTCAAATGTAGTTGGAAAATACCATGAAGCAGAATGCGAGCCTCGCAGCGCAGTTTGAAGAAGCGAAGCAGAGGAAGAAGGACGTAGAATGTAAGCAGGCTACACTAGTACTAGTGTTGGATGAGGTGTGTCGGAATCTTCCTGACTTCGACATACAAGCTGAGGAAGAACTGGAGCAAAGAATTGCTAAGCTGAAAGACTATGCACAATAGTCTCGTAGTGAGATTGAAAAGTTAAAAGCAGAACATGAGGCTTAGATCACAGAGCTTCAACTTCGCATCACCCCGGAGAGTCCACCAAAGGTTAGGGAGCAGCTTCGTAGAGATATTCAGGCCTCAGCAATGAAGATCACGGATCTTATGAGTAGCGCAGGAAAACTGCTAGAAGAAAGCGTCAACGCCTAGACAAAACTACAGGAAAGTCCAGAAGTAGAAAAGCTACAAGAAACCATCAAGTAGCGACAGGAAGAGCTGGATGCAATGAAAGCGAAAATTAAGACTCTGCCTCCTATGCAGAAGATGCTCAAGGTGAAGCGAAGCAATGAAATCCGGTAGGAAATTGAGTCGTACAAGACGAAAGCAACGCTATTGAAAAATTCTATGCAGCCCCTTGTCGTTGAGGCTTTGGATTTGAGCACTGTTACGGACAGCCAGCTCAAAGTTTTGAAGGAATATGATGCATTTGCATAGGAAAAGGGCAGCGAAGCATCAACAGCAGCATTACAGGAATTTGTGGAGAAGGAGCAAGCAGCCGATGATATCATGCATGGCCTCAACCAACAGTTTACTATCTTCGCCAACAAGATTCTTCCACTAGGCAAGCAACAGAGTGTCCTGGGACGGGACATTGGTGACTGTTAGGGGCCTGTTGGGGCGCGTGCATTAACGGTCACTAGTTTTGGTAACTCCACAGCTTTTGTGGAAGCTTGTAAGTGTATTTGTGAATCAAAATAGTCTTAGGGGTGTTGGGGTTGATTCAAAGCCCTCTTTTTGTAATTATCCACAAATTTCGGGTGTAAGCCCATGATTTTGTAATAGTCCACTTGTATAAATAGGCACTCATATAAAGATGTCGAGGGTATCTAATGAAATGAGGATGATCTGATGCGAAGAAGTAAGATCTAATTTTTGGGTTTTAAGGTCTAGTCCCAGCTGTGTGCATGGACTACCTCTGCAGCTGTGTGCGCAGAGGGTTTTGTAAGGAAAGGAACTGCAGCTGAGTGCGCAGCTTAGAGATTGTAAGAAAGGAACTGTAGCTAAGTGCACAGTTAGACTTGAAGGGTGGATCTGCTGCTGAGTGCGCAGATCATAACTATTTTTTTGTAAGAATTGGAATAAAAGCGCAATTTTGTGGATGTAGCCCCTACACTGGGGGTGAACCACGTTATATCTTGTGTTGTGGTTCTTTTGTGTTGTTTCTGTTATGGTTTTATTTTATGCATTGATAAGTAGATAATTGATAAAGTAAGATAACTGTTAATATTAACTTCGCTGTGAATTCCCAGTTAAGGGTTAAGCAAGAAACGTCTTTTATTGAACTGCGAAGCTAATTAAGTGAATGTCGAAGCTCTGTTTGGTATAAATATTTGTTGTTAAGGCTAAAGGTACAGTAATATCCCTCTTATGCTTGTAGAAACCTGGTTCTATGGCACCCCATAGCTGTTTCGGGTGAGATTGCAACTTGTTCGCAGGTTGTTGCCGAAAGGGCCAACACTGTGGGTCTGTTTGTTGGTGCGAAGTTAATGGTATAAAACCCGAGTCCACCCTATAGCCCAACAATGCAATCCTACAGGAATTTGCTGGAAGATCTAGATCACAGGGAGCGAATGGATCACTCTGGTAATTTGATATTTCTTCCAAAATATCCAAGGTATTACATATTTGCACACCAGAAGCAACATTAGAGAGAGAAAAATTAAATTCCTCTTCACTTTTGGAAGCAATTACTGGCAAATTTTGCACAGAATTCAAAGGAAAATCACCGGTGAATGTTTGCATGGAAGTGTAGCAGTATTTTTCTTCAATATCGGAGATTCAAATGTATTATTCTATTTCAACCATATGAGGAGATGAGATATCAGAGATCTCATAAAATTCTGGAGCATCAGGAGAAGGATTCACTACAAGGAGACTGTCTTCAGTTCGAATTGACTGTGTAGAAGCTTCTGCTTCTTCTTCATCTTAAAAAAATTCATCAGAGAGAGTGGAGGCCAAAAATTTTGGATCAAGAATGCTTATGGTGCTGGATGTGCTCTCCAAAGTGCTATTATGATCCTCATCAATCATTCCAAAGGTTTTGTCCAATATTGTCTAGAGTTCCTTTGGGTGTTCAATAGATCTACTGAGGTAGCGCAAGTTGTTGATGAATATGTAACTTCAGAATGTATTCACTTGTATTTATTATGTATTGTACCCCGATGTTTATTCCAGGATGCGTCTATAATGTAATTGAGTCATGTCATGCCCCGATGTTCCGATCGAGAGGATCTATAATGTAAACAAGTCATGTCAAGTCATTGTGGGTAACCCTCCTATTGTCTAAGGGTTAAAGTCCCCACATTTTCGGGGCACTAGGGTTATTAGACTCACCTAGTGAAGTCGGCCCTAGTAGGGTTTAGTCATGTTAGGAATTAGTATAAATAGAGAGATAGCCTCTCTATTTAACACACACTCACTCACACTCGGTTGTAGCGCATAACTGAGGAAGAAGAAGACACTGGGGCAAGGAAGAAAGAGGTTACTGCTGTCAGGAGATCATCTTATTGTTTTGGGTTTTAATTTTGGTGCCGATTCTATCTCTGAGGAAGTTGTGGGGTTTTCTCCATTTATGGTTTCCCCGAGGAAAAACACTTTGTTCATTGTCTCTTTTGTTTGATAGTTGTACTTGTTATTCTCTTAGATAAATATCTTCACATAATTCTAGCTTGAATGATAAAAACTAACTAACTATTTTTTCCATTTATCAGAGCTAACCTGAGAAGAAGACATTGTGCAGCTACGGGAACTAGGGATTCCTACTTTGTGGATCTCTCTCCATATATTTTCAGCAAAAGAAGGTTGGAATAACTATCCTCCCTAGGGCACATCTTTCTATCGAAGCAAAATCCAATTCTGAGGTTTTTCAGTTTTGGACCCGACACTACTGCTGAAAATTAAGGTTTCCACATAAGTGGAATTTTTTAGTGAACACAGGACTGGATTGATCTCCTCCCCAAAATTGAAGTTAGGGATCAAATTCAAAGCATTTGGTTGGACAGAACTATGGAAAAGAAAAACCCTAATCTGCTCCCGAACCAGCACTGCAGGATTTCAGCTCCAAATCTAGATTCGACATCTTGACTTGGTAAGATATAAATATTTTGTATTTCCATTTGAGGTTCTTAGTTAAGATGTCTCATCATACCTAGCTTGATGAAAATATTGAGGGAGCTGATAACTTTCAAGCTTGGAAGTATAGGATCTCCCTGGTCCTGGAAGAAAATGAGTTGGACTCCTATATCAATGAGGAGCTTCCAGTTCCAGAGGGAGATGAGGCTAAGGCCTTACATAAGGATAAATTGGTTATGGAAAAGAGGATAATTGCTGATTCAATCAAGGATCACCTCATACCACAGGTGTCCTCCCTAAAGACACCTAAAGCTATGTTTGATTCCCTAACCAAATTGTTTGAAGGGAAGAACATAGAAGATGACTCTAAGAAACCAACTGAAGAATGTAAAGATCCAGAATGTTGAGACCATCCAGTATTACTTTACAAGGGTATCTCAGATCAAGGAATAGCTAGAAGCAGTAGATGAAGGAGTAGCGAATGCAGACGTTGTGGTGACCACCTTGAATGGTCTCCATAGATCACGGGACTCCTTTATTCAGGGATATGTGCTAGAAAGAAGTTAGTCAAGTTCAACAGACTATGGTAAGAATGCTCTCAAGAAGAAGCTCAGATAGTGGCTCAAGAATAAAAGATGGGAAGTGAAGATCAATATCTCACAGTACACTCCAATAAAACCAAAAGAAGTTCTCATTACTCGAGAGGTAAGCATTTCTCTAAAACTATATCTAGAAAATACTTGTCTAGAATCAGATGTTATACATGTGATGAAGTAGGACACTTTGCAAAAGGCTGTCCTAAAAGAAAAAATAAGAAAAACGGAAACAAGAGAAGACATCATGCTCATGCTGCAGAGGATGATGAACCATCCAAGAAGAGAACCAGATATGAAAGTGAAGACTCTTCAAGTGATGAAGAATATGTCTTAATTTCTGCTCTCATGGGAAACATTACACATGGAAGCAATGATTGGCTTATAGATAGTGGGGCTTCCAAACATATGAAAGGATTGAAAGATTGCTTTGTAAAAATTTTAGAACATGAATCACCTCACAAGGTGAAGCTTGGAGATGACTACCAATATCTAATAAAAGGTAGTGGGGAATCCTCCTATAAGCTAGACTCTGGAAAGTCTATGAAGATGCAAGATGTATTGTTTGTACCAGGACTCAAGAAGAACCTTCTCTCCATATCTACATTAGATGCAAAAGGCATGAGGGTTGCATTTATAGATGGTCAAGTCATCATGTGTCCAAAGGGAAATGCTATTAATGATGCAGTAGTGATTGGGGAACAAGAAGGAGGTCTATACAAATTAAAGGGCCATCTAGAACAAGCCTTGGTCCATGACACAGTAGATCCAAATGAACTTTGGCACAAAAGGCTTACACATGTGCATTACAGAGCACTACCACTTGCAAGCAAAGCTCTTGAAGGTCTTCCAGAAATTCAAGCAAAACATGATGGGGTTTGCAAAGAATGTGCGAAAGGAAAGAACACAAAGAAGGCATTTCCAAGTAGCGAGAGTAAAGAAAAAGGAATCTTGGAAATCATCCACTCCAATGTATGTGGTCCAATGTCATCAAGTTCACTAAGTGGGTATGTATACTATGTTTATTTTATTGATGATTTTTCTAGGAATACATGGATTTACTTCATGAAGAACAAAGATGAAGTATTTAGCAAGTTCAAGGAATTAAAATCCTTGATCGATAATCACACAGAAAAGAAGATCAAGACCTTTCAATCAGATAATGGTGGAGAATTCACATCAAATGAATTCAAAGAGTTATGCAAAGACTCAGGGATTAAGAGGGAGTTGTCCACTCCCTATAATCCACAAGAGCAATGCTTCATGATCAAGATCTTCTTATGCATATATGGCCAGAAGCTTCTAGAACATCAGTGTATGTATAGAACCGTACTCCACATAGAGTACTCAAGAAAAAGACACTTGAAGAAGTATTTTTCGGCAAGAAACCAGAAGTCAGCCATCTCAGAATATTTGGTTGTCTAGTGTACATAAACATTCCAAAAGAGAAGAGGACAAAATTAGATCCTTCAGGAAAGAAGGGTATATTTGTGGGGTACTCTGAAAGCTCGAAGGCTTACAGAATATAATTCCCAGGGTTCAAGAAGATTGGCATCAGCAAGGATGTAACATTTGATGAAGACTCAGCTTACAACAAATCCAGAAAGAAGCCTGCTGAAGTTCCTGAAGAATCGGAAGCACCCGGAATTCATGACACAACCATGAACAAAGAAACTCAAGAAGAAGATTGAGAATTTCAAGAACATCAAGAACCTGTAGATACACCTCAAGAGAAGAATCCTCATAAGAGGAAACCTGCTTGGGTATGAGAAGCTATCCAAGGTGCGAAAAGATATGGGGATCCAGAAGAGAATCAAAGAGAGAGAAAGAGGACCAGATCCTGCTCTGGTTATGTAGCCTTATTATGTGATTTCATTGATAAAGAACCTTCCAATTATGAAGAAGCGGCATAATGGAAAGAATGGAAGGATGCTATGATCAAAGAATATCAATTGATCATGAAGAATGATGTTTGGGATGTTGTTCTAAGACCAGAAGGGAAGTTGGTTGTAACTTCCAAATGGATCTACATGATCAAGCATGCTGCAGACGGTAGCATAGAAAAATATAAAGCAAGATTTGTTGCTCGTGGTTTCTTCCAGAAAGAAGGAATAGATTATGAAGAAAATTTTGCACTTATAGCCAGATACACTTCCATCATATCAGTACCTTCTCTAGCTGCAGTGATGAAATGGAAGATACACCAGATGGATATCAAGACTGCCTTCTTGAATGGTGTAGTGGAAGAGGAAGTGTATGTGGAGTAGCCACTTGGTTTTGAGACACATGACAGGGAGTCTCATGTGTGTAGATTGAAGAAATCCCTGTACAATTTGAAACAGGCACCCAGGACATGGTACGACATAATTGACAGCTTTCTATCTAGTTTAGGCTTTACCAAGAGTAAAGCAGATTCCAACCTTTACTACAAGGTTGAAGATGGCAAACCAGTGATGCTCATACTATATGTAGATGATCTATTTGTAACAGGTATGGATGGGTTGATAGCTGATACGAAGAGGAAGCTTGTTGCCAAGTTCAAAATGAAGGAATTGGGTATGATGCAATATTTTCTAGGCATGGAGGTGTGACAAAATGTATATGGAATTTCTCTGGGACAAGGGAAATATACGATAGAGATCCTGAAGAGATTCGGGATGATGGACTGCTAGGCCATGACCACACCTATGGCATCAAACCTAAAGCTATTAAGTGATGCTTCATCAGAATTGGTTGATGCCATGATGTATCGTCAGATGATTGGGTCCTTGATGTACCTGATGAACATGAGACCAGATATTTACTTTGCCGTGAACACCTTGAGCAAGTTTTTGACAGATCCGAGACATGTTCACTTGATTGCTGCAAAGCATATTCTGAGGTACCTGATGGGTACAGTTGATTATGGGCTCAAGTATGAGGCAAGTTATAATATTAACCTGGAGGGTTATGTTGATTCATATTGGGTAGGAAATGCCATCAATAGGAAGATCACTTCAGGGTGTTGCTTCAGTATAGGTTCATGTGTGATCTCTTGGTTTAGCAAGAAGCAATCCTGTGTCGCACTAAGTATAGCTGAAGCAGAGTATGTCATAGCTTGTTCAGCTAGTTGTGAGGCAGTATGGCTGAGGAAGATACTATCTAATTTATTTGATCTCCAGTTGGATGCTACTTGTATATATTGCGACAACCAAAGTTTTGTGAATTTGTTGGAGAACCTGGTGTTCCATGACAAGTCGAAGCATATCAAGATCAAGTATCACTATATCAGGGATATGGTGCAGAGAGGAGCAGTGAAGCTCCAGTATGTTGCGATGGAAAAATGGATAGCTAATGTGTTGATGAAGCCATTATACAGAGTGAAGTTTGAGTACTTCAAGGATAAGCTTGGTGTTCTCAAGATTGAGATTTCCCCCAAGGGGAAGTGATGAGTCTGAGAGCCATTCTGACATGGTGAGAGGATTGGTTCCTTCCATGGTCAAATGTAAGGGCTGAGCCATTCTGTCATGGTGAGAGGATTGGTTCCTTCCATGTCATATATGAGTGCTGGCCATTCTGATGTGACTGTAGGATTGGTTCCTACATGATCAGATATAAGGGCTATTGCCATTATTTGAATGGAGGTGCCTGGTCAGTTACCAGGAAAACTCAGTCTAGGATTGAGGGCCATTCTGATATGATTGTGAGATGTGTTGTCACATGATCAGATATGAGTGCATGGCCATTTTGATGTGATTGAGGGACATGTTCCCACTTGATCAGATATAAGGGTTGTTGCCATTCTGTCATGGTGAGAGGATTGGTTCCTTCCATGTCATATGTGAGTGTTGGCCATTCTGACTTAGGGTCGGATATAAGGGCTATTGCCATTCTCTGAATGGAGGCACCTGGTTAGTTACCAAGAACCCTCAGCCTAGGACTGAGTTCCTTGCTAACAAGTCAAGGTCAGATGTAAGTGATGTTCCTTTCCACAGATGATAGTACTTGTGTACTGTCATGTTGGTGGATGTGAGTGTTGTGCCTTTCCATAGATGATAGTAGTTGTGTACTGTCATGCTGGTGGATGTGAGTGCTATGCCTTTCTGACGAGTCAAGGTCCAATGTGAGTGCTGTGCCTTTCTGATGAGTCAAGGTCAGATGTGAGTGCTGAGCCTTTCCATAGATGATAGTAGTTGAGTACTATCACGCTGGTGAATGTAAGGGCTGTGCCTTTCTAACATGATGTTGGATGTGTTCCTCTCATGGTAATATGTGAGTGTTGGCCATTTTGACTTAGGGTCAGATATAAGGGCTAAATAAGACCTACAAGGAGGCTAGGCCTACAACCAGCATGAAAAAGGGCTGGCTCTGTAGAACTTCATGTGATGAGAAGAATCATGAGATAGCACCTATGATAATGACCAAGTGATGATAGAGATCAAGTGATGATTCAGATCTAGTTATGATGTCTCCAAGATGATCTAGATCGAGTGATGATCCAGATCCAACAGTGATGATCCAGATCCAATGATGATTTCCCCGTGATGATCCAGATCGAGTGATGATGATTCATATCGAGTGATGATCCAGATTGAGTGATGATGATCCAGATTGAGTGATGATCCAAATCCAAGATGAAGATGACATAAAGATGAAGATGACATGAATATGATCTAGAGAAGAACACCAGTGCTGACAAATTGTGTCGATAGAATACCTTCCTAGTTAAGAGGGAGTGTTGATGTATATGTAACTTCGGAATGTATTCACTTGTATATTTCAGGTATTGTACCTCGATGTTTATTTCAGGAAGTATCTGTAATGTAATTAAGTCATGTCATGCCCTGATGTTCCTATCAGGAGGTTCTATAATGCAAAAAAATGATTTCAAGTCATTGTGGGTAACCCTCCTATTGATCAAGGGTTAAAGTCCCCATAGTTCTAGGGCACTAGGGTTATTAGACTTTCCTAGAGAAGTTGGCCCTAGTAGGGTTTTGTCAAGTCAAGAATTAGTATAAATAGAGAGATAGCCTCTCTATTTAACACAAACTACCTCACACTTAGTTGTAGCACATAGATGAGGAAGAGGAAGACATCGGGGCTAGGAAGAAAGAGGCTACTGTTGTCGGGAGATCATCTTACTGTTTTGGGGTTTTACTTTTGGTGCTGATTCTATCTTTGAGGAAGTTGCGGGGTTTTCTCCATTTATCATTTCACCGAGGAAATTTTTTTTGTTCATTATCTCTTGTGTTTGATTGTTGTACTTGTTATTCTCTCAGTTAAATATCCTAACATAATTCTAGCTTGAATGATAAAATTCTAACACAATTTGCATTCATTCATTTCATTTCCAACTTTACTGTTCAATTTATTTGCAAGTAGATAGAATAGATTTCTTTTCATCAAGATTAAAGTAGAATCGATTCTGTTTATTTAATTTTTGTATAAGTTTATTTAAATTTCAGTTTGTTTCTTAATGATCGCTTTATGTTTATGAATTAGTTTAAGATTATTTAATTATCAAATTTGATTAATAAGTAGGTTTATTTACTGCCTCTCTGCATTGTATTTACATATGCATAAATTCAGCCAAAGATTAGATCGTTTGGGTTATTTTATATTATTTTAATTATGCAGACTGTCATTCGGACATCCTGTTTGAACTGTCATTTAGTCACCCCTTTAAGACTAGCAGTTCAGTCTATCATTCCGCCCGTCGTTTCATTTTTAGTGTTTTTAATGTGTTTTGAAATTGTTTTAAATTTTGTTTCTTTAGTATTTGAAGTATGCTTTGATTGTAATAGTTAGATTGTAGTTCTATTTAACATTAAAGTTAAAGTTATATAGTTTTAGGTTATTTATTAAAGTTTTATCCTTATACCTACCTCTTTTCACCTTGAACATGTTTTGAGCTATGTAATGTTTTGTTTCTTGAGCTTGTTTCTGATTCCTTTTACTGTTATATTGTTTTGTGCTCATGCCTTTGGATTGATTTATATGTTTGCATGTAAAACTTTGTATTAGATGTGTTATCGTTAGAAAAATATACTAGTAATCTGTAGATTGTTCCTTTTTCATTGTGTGATTACCGAAAGAGACTTATAGGATAGAATCTAAAGCCATTCCTATTAAGTTTTCTACTTGTTTCTTTTATGAATTTTTCTACTTGTTTCCTTTATTAAGTTTTCTACTTATTTATAAATTAGGGATTCCTTTCATCCTAGTCTTCCATTTGAAAAGTTATTTGTTGATAGTATTCTTTTCATTCTAAAGTTATTTGCTTATGAAATAAATTATCAATTATTTAGTTTAATATTATGTTCCGGTTCAATATCCTTAATAGTTGAATTCTTAGGAGTTTGACTCGGTTTTCCATTTTGAAAGATATTTTAAATATTTTGTTTGTTAAAATATTTCCATGACACCATAGGAATCCCTCTACCTTCCCATATATTTTGTGTCAACTTTAAGCCTACCAACCCCAGTCGATAATTAAATATTAGGTGAATTAATCTAGATGATATAACACCCAACATTTTTGCGTTGTGGCTAGGGAGTTGTTTTGTAAGGTAGAATAGATAGAATTCTTTATGAACCTTAGTAATAGGTTGGTGGCAGGGGAGCGTTAAGATGAGAGGTAAGAACCCGCGCATCTGTTATAACAGGTGCCCCCAAATCCAACAATAGTAGCAACATAGGTTTTTCTTTAGTTTAAAGTTATTTATGAGCAAACTTAGAGATCCTCAGGGTAGATTTGTTAAGATAGGAAAAATGATTGAAATCCCTACTAAATTTTACAGGGGACGCAATAACCAAACCACTAACTCAATAGAAAGGTATCGAAAGACACATGTAGGAAGTAGTTCTACCCAGAAACCTAAGGAGACTCTCTCAGGAGATATTACCGGGGAAGACATAGAAGGAGAAGGAACCTTGGAAGGAGGTCCTAAGGACCTCATTCTTGAGGAAGTTCAAGAGGATCATCCACTAGGAACCTCTAACCCTCCACTAGTCTTGAATCCAAATAATACAACTTTTTTCTCTAGTAGGAGATCCAAATTTCGTTGACTTTGTTGATCCAGCCCAGGTAAAATCTCTCTTTCGAAACTCCATAGATCTAGTTATATCACAAATTGAAACTTCCATAGTAGAACCTACTATCCCTCTAGGATTCAATTAAAAAACAATTGATCAAAGGAAGATCTTTCTTGAAAAAGAACATTGGGACACCCCATTATCACCTCGAAAGGATCCTCCTAGGTATATTTACGTTAAAAACCCACCCTATATGGAGTGACGAGGAGAAAATGAAGATCATGATGAAGTTAGAAATGACGAAGGAGAAGGGGAAAATCGAATTGAGGTTACCTTCGGGTTTCCTATTTTTGACACTATGCATGATGTAACTATGAAAAATATCCCTCATTCCTCCTTACCTACTTTATATGGAAAAAGTAATGAGGACCTGGACACATTCCTATTCGAGTTCGATATCCTTTGTAGGAGCTATAATTATCTACAGGATGCTCACAAACTAAAACTCTTTCCCTCTACACTAAAATATTGCACCTTTAGATGGTTCATGGGATTAGGTGAACCCACTATCAAGACTGAGGATGATATGAAAACCTCATTCTTGCGAAAATATCAAGAGTATTGAAAACCTAAGGACTCTCGACATTATATGTTCAAGATACAATAACTTGAAGAAGAAATCCTGGAGGATTATCTCGAAAGGTTCGTTTATACATTACATAAATCAAAATATAGTGACCTCTAATAAGATTCAATACGTACACTTTTCCTTAAAGGGATCTCCGAGGACTTGTTAGAAAGTATTAATCTCATGGCAGCTGGCAATATTTCTCATAAAAACTTTGCACAAATCGGCGATATGTGTAAAATTTATTTTAGAATTAGGGGGAAAGTTGGGAAAAAATTTCGAGAGCCTTATAGTATAAATATAAGAGGAAACATTCCCAGTTCAGGTGGAGTTACAAGGGTAGAGTTAGGAAACCTATTGGAGAATTTCAAGAGTGATATCTTAGGAGAAATGGGTTCTCAACTACATGCTTTACAAGCCAAGAAAGGGAAGGATGAAGAATGAGCAGCAATGATCATTTTTTTTCTAAGATGTAGGACCAAACATCCCCAAAGGGAATGTCCATTAAATAACATCACCGTATGTCACATCTGTACAAAAGAGCATCCAATAGATAACTACCCCTCCTTTCCTGGGTTGTAAGTCATCTATAAGAGTGGGGATGTAGCTGAAACATCTAGGAGGACTCCTTGGAAACCTAGAGACCAACCAACATATCAAAACTTTCCACCACAACCTCCACTCTATTATCCTCCATATCAACCACCTCAACAATGGAACAATTCAAGTTGGCAGAATTGGCCACCTCAGTACCCTCCTCCTCAATTTCCGCAGCAGCAATATTTGTCACAAGGGTGGAGAGGAAAACCATACCCTCAGTCACAACCTTTCCCTACACCTAATCATCCTTATCCTTAGAACCAAACAAATTTCCAGCAAATTTCACTTGGATTTGTACCTCCAGTTCCTTTCATCACACAATAACCTCATCACTTCCAGAACACAAATCCTCCTCTACTAACATTATTAACTGCATAATCGATACCTAACCCAAATAATAAACCAACTCAAGCTCTTAATAGCATTGAATTGCAAATTATTCCATCATACCTATTTTTGACTGTACTTGTACATGAGATTTAATTACAATCTAGAAGAGTCATGAATGATAAAATTAAGCCATCAGTCATCATTCATGAGAAAAATGAAGAAGAAGAGGATTCAAATGAAGCCATGAATGATTTCATTTTGGAGGATGTGAACATTTCGAAGATTCCAGTACACACCCATCCTTCGCAAGAAACTATTCAGGAGCAAAGAGTTCCTCCATTTTCGGAAATACTGGTGATAGAAAAACCTATAGTTCATCCATAGTATGACATTTTGAATGAATTAAAGAATATATGTTACAAAATTACTCTATTTCAAGACATCAAGGACATACCAATATACAGCAAGGTAATAAAGGATTTATGCATTAAACACCCAAGGAAGAAGCAAAAGGACCCTCTCACAATTCATGTTATAGGAGAGATGTTTGAAAGTATGACGGACCAGTCCCGGATTGCAAAATATACAAATATAGGAGCCCCAGTAGTGACTGTAATTATAAACAACATCGCCATAGAAAATACATTAATCAATTTAGGATCTGCTATCAACATAATGACCACCGCAGTATTAGAAGTTTTACACTTAAGACAATTTCTTCGACCTACCCCTTCCATCCTGGAACTAGTAGAATGTACTGCGGTAAAACTTGCTGGAGTCCTGGATGACATTATCGTATCAGTAGCCTCATGGGAATACACTGTCGAATTTATGGTCATAGAATCAAAGGATCCTTCTAAAGGGCATCCTATTATCTTTGGAAGAACATGGTTAGCTACTGCAAATTCTTTTATAGGACGTAGGGATGGAGAGATGACTATTTCCAATGGGTTGTCTACACAGAGACTTATTTTATACCCCCCAACACAACCAATAACTAAAAAATCTTGGTGGTTAAATTGTTCTTTTGGGGATGAATAATTTGATGACCTCTCCCTCCCTAATGATTTCTCTCGGGAACTTCAGGAGCAGACCACTCAGAATTTATTAAACCAATTTATTTCTTCAATAGCTTGTACAGATTTTCCTCAGTCTTTTGCTCAATTCGATCAGATTATTGGAGACGAGTTTCAAGAGAGTATGTCTCTCTCAATGTTTATGGATACACCTTGTGTTTTCATGATTGAAGATCATACAGGACCCTATACCATACCTTGTGAGGTTGGCCCTAAAACATTTCTACATATAAACGCAGGGTTAAGTGAAAACCAACAAGAACAGCTCCTTAAAGTTCTTAAAAAAAAGATGGATCATTTGCACAGGAATGCACCGATATGAAGGGTATACACCCTGAAACTTGTATTAACCATATTTATATGGCTCCAAACATTTCACCTTTAAGGAAACCGCAGAGGAGGATGAATCCTGATCTAAAGGATATAGTAAAAGAAGAATTACAAAAGCTCCTCACGGCTGGTTTCATCTATCCTATCTCTGATAGTAAATGGGTGTCTCCTTTATTAGTAGTTCCAAATAAAGTCACAGGGAAATGGCGCATTTGTGTTGATTTTAGGGAGCTAAACAAAGCCACACTTAAAGACTACTTTCCTTTACCTTTTATTGATCAAGTGTTAGATACCCTATCAGGTAAATAGTATTTTTCCTTTCTTGACGGATATAGTGGTTACAACTAGATTTTAATATCACCCGAGGATCAAGAAAATACCACTTTTACATGCCCTTGGGGAACATACGCTTGTAGAGTTTTTCCATTTGGCCTATGTAATGCACCTGCCACTTTTCAGTGAGCAGTGTTAGGAATATTTTTTGATCTTATACATGACTTTGTGGAAGTATACATGGATGAATTTATGGCCTATGGTAATACCTTTGAAGAAGCTCTTGACAACCTTGAGAAGGTCCTGATCCATGTCAAGAAATGATATTATCCCTTAGTCATGAAAAATGTAAAATTTTACTGACAGAAGGTATAGTTTTAGGACACCATGTTTCTTTCCTCCCAAGGAATTAAGGTAGATCCTAGTAAGATCGAAGTAATTGTTGGCCTTCCCTCTCCAAAAACTCAAAAAAGAGGTAAGACTATTTCTTGGTCATGCAGGCTATTACCGCTGCTTTATTGAAAATTTCACTAAAATAGTTGCACCAATGTTTAAATTACTCACAAAGGATGTAGAATTCTATTGCACAGAATCTTGTCAAAATGATTCTGAAATTATAAAAGCTAAAGTATCGATGGAACCAATACTTAGGGGTATCGATTGGTCCCTTCCTTTTCATATATCCACTCATGCCTCTGATATGACCATAGGAGGAGTCCTCGGCCAAAAAGAGGGACAAGCACCTTATGCCATTTATTTTATTGGCAAGAATTTGACTCGTGCCGAACTAAATTACACTGTTACTAAAAAAGAATTTTTGGCAATAGTTTATTCTATTAATAAATTTCTCCATTACATTATAGGTTACAAAGTTTTTGTGCATACCAATCACTCTGCCACTATATTTCTAATGAATAAACCAATTACCAATGGTAGAGTGACCCGATGGCTTCTTCTGTTGCAAGAATTTAAAATCATTGTCATTGACCGACCTGGTAGAGAAAATTTAGTAGCAGATTTCCTTTCCCATATTCAACATGAAGACGATACTAAACCTGTTGACAACATTTTTCCTGATGAACATCTATTTGCTGTATCTGTTCAAACCCCTTGGTTAGCAGATATTGCCAATTATTTATCAACTGGGAAATTACCAAACCATTTGTCCCCACATGAGAAGCATCGTATTATAGTTTAGAGTTCCAATTATTCTTGGGTTGATAATTATCTCTTCCGCACTAGTCTAGATCTTATTATTCGACGATGTGTGTGGGATGATGAAATGACAGCCATCCTCCATGCATGCAATGATGTACCATATGGAGAACATTTTTATGATAAGAGGATGACATACAAAGTATTACATTCTGGTTATTATTGGCCAAGAATTTTTAAGGGTGCTTCCAACTATGTCAAAGGATGCAATAGTTTCCAAAGAATGGGTAGACCTACGTCATCTAATCAGACGCCCCTACAAACCCAAGTCATGGTTGAACCATTTGAGAAATGGGCTGTTGATTTTGTAGGACCAATTTCTCCCATGTCTCGTAAAAATAAGTATATCCTAGTCTCCATAGACTATGTTGCCGAATGGGTAGAAGCTAAAGCTTTGTTTAGGGATACAAAGAAATCAATGGTAGAATTTATATATGAAGAAATATTCACCCGGTTTGGTGTACCTAGAGAAATTGTCACAGACCAAGGTTCCCAATTTACTTCTAAATTAATGAAATAACTTACTACAAAATATGGCATATGATATTGCAAGTCTTCACCTTATCATCCTGAGGCTAATGTCCAGGTTGAGTCAACCAAAAAAAATTTAGAAGCCATTTTAACCAAAACCATTCACTTACATCATAAGGATTGGCAGATAGACTCTTAGAGGCCTTATGGCCCTATAGGATAACATGGAGAAACACTACTGGACATACCCCATACGAGTTAGTGTATGGAAAAAAGTCCTTTTACCTATTGAATTTCAAGTTAAGACCTTTCGTATGGCAACACAATTAGGCATGGATTTGGATGAAGCACATAAACAACGAGTATTATAGATTAATGAATTAGATGATATTAGACAAGATGCACTCCTAAGAAGCATGCTAATTAAAAATCAACGAAATACATGGCATGATAAATTTATTAAGCAAAATCAATTTAATACTGGAGATTGGGAACTACTATTCGAGTCACAGTTTAAAAATTTCAAAGGAAAGTTAACTACCCGTTGGCTAGGACCATATGAAGTAGTTACAACTTTTGACAATGGGTCGATAGAAATTAAGACAATTGATGGTTGACAAGTTTCCTTTGTATTAAATGGACACAGACTTAGACTTTATCACCAACCAACATCTAAACAGGATTTCATACATAATGTTTTGTAGCAGAGGAAAATGGAATTAGTTGAAGGGGGCTATTCCTCCTCCTCCTGATCCTTAAAAAGTATTTTGTGTTATCATCACTTGTATATATGTAAATATGTGTTTGCTTTTCGGAATAATTAAGAGCCGTTTCTAACATATTGTTTACAAGGGACTCTTTTTCTTTTCATTTATAATGTTTATATGTTTTCATGAATAAATTGAATCATCTAATAAGTGGTTTTGCAGTTTGATTACAAGTACTTTATCTCTATAAGAATCTCATGGAGTATTATTTGGAAAAGGGAAGTATGTTAAACACTCACCAGGTATCTTAACCTTTCTTGGGGTACTTTTGAAATTTGTAGTTTATAGTGACAATAAGAAAAAAACAATCCTCTGTATATCATTCTTAACCAGCTCTTCTATGATTGATATGGTTTTTGGTATTTTGATTCAGACATGTATATTTCTGATTTGTTTTTTTGAATAGTTGATTGATAGACCTACTTTCATTATTATATTTTTCACAATCTCATCTTACACCTATGGATTACTAGTTCATCCTATACTATTTATCAAAACTTGTCTCTCAAGTATTTTTGTGATAACTCGAGAGTAAGTGGAATTTTTGTCTGTGGGGAACATTACTTATCTCTTATGAAGAAGAAGGACTGTAAGGATAAAGAAAAACTTTAAGTTATTCTCTTTTGACATTATTTATGGTTATGACCATTATAAAAATTTACTTATGGTTTTATTTTACAAAATTGAATTATGTGTTTAGCAGGGATTAACATGCTCTAGTACCAATCGACTTCCATATACTTAATATCATTATACAAGGCAAACTTGTCGGGGTACTGAATAGGCCTGCTGGCAGCGGGTCAATGCTAAGTAATAACTTAAAACAAGGAAGCTCGATAAAATGAAAGTAAACCCATCGGGGTACTGAACATGCTCCGCTGGCAGCGGGACTATACTTGCATGGTACCAAGGTAAACCCGTTGGGGTACTGAACATGCCTGCTAGCAACGGCGCAATACTGAGTGAAATAGATCTAGTTAATGCACCACTATGCACATAGTTCATAAAACAAAGATAAATATAAAGATTTTTTTTCAGAATTTATGAATAAACATGTCACGACCATTTGTTTATAATGTCATTTGAGAATGGATGTAAGTTGGGCTTGGCCCCAACCATCTAATTCAACAAATACCCAAGATGTAATTATCTTAGAAATGGGACCCATTTCTGTAAATATCACACACTTCGGGGTAAACTTAAAATATTTTGTGATGACAGGGTATCTTTAAAATGAGGCATGGATGACTAGCTTTTCCTATGGAATTATTTTGGTTATATTATCCTCATTCAAGTGGTCTTTCTAAGCACTGTTATATTTTTCATGAATATACATATCTGAATCATTTCCATTTACTAGTTAGTTTTTTTTTTTTACAAAATAATAACAGCATGATCTTTTTATTATTTGGAACAATCAATTCTTCTCTCTTGCATGGCTTGAGGACACGCCATTTCTTTGGTTTGGGGGAGGATTAGGAAAAATTAGATTGTTTTTATTTTTCATTATTTATGACAGATTTATTTATCTCTAACAAATGATAAGTTTTTTTAGGATAATGTAAGCAGTGGAACTTGGTTACAACATGAAGCATATTTTCACAGATAAATCATAATGGAGGACTATCAGAAGGATCGAATAAAGGTCCAAATGAAATACCAAATAAATATCCGAATAAAACATTGTGATACTACAACACTTATGATTAAAATTTTCTAACCAAAATTTGTTTTTGGAAAATAGTTTTTACCTCCATGTGGACGCTTTGACCTTAAAAGTTTTTAGTCATCATTTCACTATTGGAAACCCTATCCTCTTACCCAATCATGCATGTAAACTATAAAATGACCGGTCTTCTTGTTAATAAAGGTTATTGAAAATGTGATTTATGCCTTCATGTCATACATTCAACCTGTCCAAAGTTTCACTTTGGACATGGTTGAACTAATTTCAAACCTTATGAATTCACCCATTAGTGCATATGCTCGATAATGGCACATGTTTCAAGGTTCATTATGATAGCGTGATCTCTTAAACATGACTAAATTCTTTCTATTATATTGTTTTTCATTTCCATTATTTTTGTAGAGCTGTTTTGGCCATTTTATTCTTACACTCTCTACAAAATTATTATATATCATAACTGTTGAACAATGCTGAATTGTTTTGAACCTGAGAGCTATCAAATCAAGAATGTCGAAGAAATCAACAAAGCCATTTAATTTTCATACAGCATTTGACATGAAAGAAATGCTATTTTGAAAGCACATGACAAAAGATTGAAGTTTAAATCACCTCCTTCATCTTCCAAGTCGAAGGCAGCTGCTAGCGCAGCTCCACCTTCTTCTTAAGTTATCTTCCTTTTTGCTCAATGGAACCTGGCATTTCTCCGGTTTGGGGGAATGCTGATCCCAAATTTGTCAACATTTTTGGAAGTTAAATTACTCATTTAAACATATGTTTTGTCATCTTTTGCATATTTTATGTCACGCAACTCACTATTCAGCCCTAGGTATGAATGAATTTAAGGTTTATGTAAAATCTGTTTATTATTATCATTTTACGATTTTTATTGATTAAAATTGACATTGTTTGAAGCACATTTGATATATTAATTTATGTGTATATATGTTTGCAGGTTATATAGTCTTTTGGAAAAATTAACAAACAGACATGCATTCAGCCGAATATGCGTGTAGCATGTCTAGATTACCATCCAGCTCACTGTTTAAACTACGCGATATTTGTTGGCAGGTTTCCAGTAATTAAAATGTTAGCACGAGTTTGATTTTGCAGACCTTAGCGCACCAAAAAATAGACAATGTGTTCAGCTAGATATGTGTAGAGAATATCCAGCTCACTGTTCAGCTTACTGTCCAGAATACGCGCTGTTGAAGACATATTCCAAGTGTTAAAGCATGAAATGGTTTTGCATGGCTCTTGTTCTAGAAGACTCGCTATCACGCTGCCTCTGCTCGACACAACACTACCATTCCATAGGTATGGGTGATAGCATGGCTCTCATTCTAGAAGAATCTCCAACATGCTCTCCTCTGTCCAACACCATTCCACCAACCATGCTAAATAAGGAGTTGTAAGCTACATCATGCATGCTGAAGAGATCCGTTCGCGTTGAAGAAGGAATAATGCTGTGCGTTGGTGTTTGATCAGTTGATTGCGGTAATGGTTGACTAAATTTAGAGAGAAGTTGACCACTAAAGGGTCGACTTGCTCATCTCTGTAAACATTGTGTATATAAAGGCCTCCACGCGCAGAGCTAAAGGGTTGATCATTTCATTAGTTAGACAATCATTTTTTGAAGAGAAGAACTCTGTACTTTTGTTCCATATTTTTAATAGAAGATGTATGTTCTGCTGTTTATGACAGCGTTCGAGTAAGCGTTAGCCAGGCACCACCCCTGATTGCTGAGAGGGCCCCTCATCAACTAGAGGTTTATTTTCTTGTAGTTTCGTTACCTTTCTTCTTTTTTAGTTAGTTTAATTTCTATTTTGTTTCCATTATTAAATTACTGTAAACGTTTATTTCATTTGCTTCCTGTAATGCATTTTATTTCTGAAGTTAAATAGCTAGTTGCACGCATAGTTTGTCTTCAATTTTCTTTTAGTCATTTCATTTCCAGCTTTACTGTTCAGTTTATTTGCAAGTAGATAGAATAGATTTCTTTTCATCAAGATTAAAGTAGAATCAATTTTGTTTATTTCCTTTTCGTATAATTTTATTAAAATTTCAGTTTGTTTCTTAATGATCACTTTATGTGTATGAATTAGTTTAAGATTATTTCATTATCAAATTTGATTAATAAGTAGGTTTATTTACTACCTCTCTGCATTGTATTTACATGTGCATAAACTCAGCCGAAGATTAGATCATTTAGGTTATTTTTTGTTATTTTAATTGTGCAAACTGTCATTCGGACAGCCTGGTTGAACTGTCATTCAGTCACCCCTTTCAGACCCACAGTTCAGTCTGTCATTCAGCCTGTCATTTCATTTTTAGTGTTTTTAATGTGTTTTGAAATTGTTTTAAGTTCTGTTTCTTTAGTATTTGAAGTATGCTTTGACTGCAATAGTTAGATGATAGTTCTATTTAACATTAAAGTTAAAGTTAGATTGTTTTAGGTTATTTATTAAATTTTTTTCCTTATCCCTACCTCTTTTCACCTTGAACATGTTTTGAGCTATGTTATGTTTTGTTTCTTGAGCTTGTATCTAATTCCTTTTACTGTTATACTGTTTTGTGCTCATTCCTTTGGATTGATTTATTCGTTTGCATATAAAACTTAATATTAGATGTGTTATCCTTAGGAAAATATACTAGTGCTTTTTAGGCTATTCCTTTTTCATTGTGTGATTACTGAAAGAGACTTATAGTATAGAATCTAAAGCCATTCCCATTAAGTTTTCTACTTGTTTCTTTTATTAAGTTTTCTACTTGTTTCCTTTATTAAGTTTTCTACTTATTTATAAAGTAGGCCTTCCTTGCATCCTAGTCTTCCATTTGAAAAGTTAGTTGTTGATAGTATCCTTTTTAGTCTAAAGTTATTTTCTTATGAAATAAATTATCAATTATTTAGTTTAATATTCTATTCCAGTTCAAATACCTTAATAGTTGAATTCTTATGATTTTGACTCAGTTTTTCATTTTGAAATATCTTTCGATCTTTTGTTTGTTAAAATATTTCCACGACACCATAGGAATCCCTCTACCTTCACTTATATTTTGTGTCAACTCTAATCCTACCAACCTCGGTCGATAATTAAATATTAGGTGAATTAATCTAGATGATATAACACCCAACACAGATGCACTCATTAGGACCGTATCTAGTTTATTCTATTACTTCTAGGGGAGATGTTCAATTGCAGCAGTTAGATGGAGTGGTGCTGCCGAAGCTCATGAATGGTAGCCACTTGAAGCCCTATAGGACAGGGGTAGAGGTGCGCAATGCCTAAAGCACTGTGCAATGAAAAAAAAAGAAAAAAAGAAAAAAAAGAGAAAGATAAGATAGATAGAGGACAAAAGGGCACACCAAGAGGAAGTGGCTATGCAAGTGTAGGAGTTAGGAGCATATATAGATAGAGAGATCGAGACAGCCATAGGGTTGTGATTGGGTCAAATAAGCAATAAATGTAGATAGTTAAGAGTAGTTAGTCGACAACACTCGTTGAAGCAACGTGCATTTATGGTCGATCTGACCATTAGCATGATAGGATCACTAGTGGATTTGGGTCGTTAATGTGGGATTTGGTCATGATGGCTATGATGGATTTGGAAATGATGAAATAGGATTCGTCATTCACTATAAGAAGGTGAGGGATGCAGATGAAGGCCTCATTGTTTTCAGTCGAGTTGAGCAAAGTGTAGAGATGAGTGAGTTGGAGTAATTTTGAGTGGCATCTAGGGTGTGATATTGCGGTGTGTTCGATCGCTTAGTAAGGTTTATGTGGCATGCTGAGCAACCCTGAAACTGTGGAGATTTCAAGTGAGTAGGAGTCACCTGTCTGTGCAACTGCTATAGTGGAAGAAATCATGAGTATGCTGGTTGGATCATCTTTGATCCGCAGTGGCAAGTGGAAGGCTCAGAATTTAGGATCAATGTCGCCACAGAAGAGGCAGACACACACTTCCATTAGGACATAAGGGGAGGGAACTGGGCAGACAAGGCCATCTAGTTCAGGATATGTGGAGTCTATGGCACCTAGGGGCCTGTCCATCAATGATATCCCTGGATATGTTTCTCCCACTCGACTTGGTGCAAAGCCACGATGGTTAACCAAAAATTATAAGTATCAGCCGAAAACATCGCCGCTTCCGGAAGGGATGACGTGCACTGTGGACATTATCCCTTCCTTGATCAAGATGAAGTACGAGGACCACATCTTATTACTATTGAAGGACGTAGTGGATGAGCCCTACATGCCCTTGCCTTCGGTTCCAGGTGCACCCATCGAGCGTATTTCGCACCCATGGGTGCAAGGATTGAATGAATATGGGTTGCTAGGGCTTATCAACATGCCCCACTTTGGATGGTTGAATGAAGCGAATGCATGCGTCAAACAACTGTTGGCGTGTTTTCATGGCAGGACATTATGGTTGGATATCCCAATCGTGGTTACGATGGACATTATTTTAGAGATCACAGGGCTACCAAAGGTTGGGATAGACCCTGCCCAATATATTAGAGGAAGACAATGACAAGAAGCTTTCCCAACAACTAAAGGAGAGATACATATTTCAATAGGATGGCTCCACATACCGCATCGACAACATCAATGAGTGGGTAGTGCGTATTGGTGGTTGTATCTTAGCGAGTAAAATCATCCAGAAGAATTGCCCAATCCAATGCAACTTGAGGGTGATTGCTTGTGCGCAACAGCGTGCCGAAGGATTCCAAATGAATTGGTCCCTCTTCTTGTTGAATCAATTGATGGAGGATGTCGTCGTAGCTCAGGCCGGGGAAAATCCTTTCTCTTATAATTGGCTATTGATCCTCATTGCTTTGGTGGCTTGGATGGAGCCAGAATACTACCAACCTATGTATTTTAAAGCGATCAAGGTGTGCAAAGGAGCACGATACCAAAATTTATGGTGGGTAGAGGAGCCCAATTGGGAGACTGATTGTGTGATCCACTTTTGGATCTATTGGGAAGCACTACAAGTTGTAGCAGTTAAAATCCTGCGCTTATCATATGCAACAGTGGTACAATATCAGAGGAGCATGTGGTTCACCATCAGACCCCATTCAACTCACATTCAGGTGTGACGAGACCCTGATAGGAAATGGCTGCCAATGCCCTATAAATTAACCGATGATGAAGTGGATGTAGTACTTTAGGACTGGCCTGCTGACTCATGCAAACCAATTAGTGCTAAAGAAATATCGATAGAACCACCAATATATGCCCCTATAGAGCGTATATGAGAAGGACAGAGTACTCATGACTCGGATGGCAAGTCGTTGACCGACACCGACCCAGAATCCCAATGCATATTGAAGGAGTGTAGAACCAAACAACGCATGGATTTTGATGCGAGAAGTAGTACCAAATCACCATTGGAAGCCCAATTGTAGTGGCTCATCAAGGTTGTCATGAATTTACCTGATGCCATTGCGCAAGCAATGCGCCAGTCCCACCATGAAGGCTTTACCACGGTAAGAGCTAAGTTAGATTTTATTTATGACACAATTATGAAGACAACACCAGAGAGTTCCACTGTGCAAGGACTCTCGATGATTAGTACTGAGCCACAGGCTAGGAATGTTCAAGTTCCCTTGATTGCAATAGACCCAGGAAGTGAGGATGTGAACTCCTCCTTGTAGCATCTACATGGTATTGCAGTAAATATCAATAAGCTGCCAACCTAGAACATTGTACACATACAATGTTCTAGAATCTACAGGGTATTGCAGTAAATATCAATAAGCTGCCAACCTATAACATTGTACACATACAACAGGTCACCAAATAGGAGTTGGTCGATAGGCAGAAAGATCTCAGTGATGGGTACTTGCAGTTACATGAGGAAGCTGCAAAGTTGAAGGAAGAGGTTGAGTATTTGCGCTAGGTAAAGGAACATATAGCGGTATCAAAGGAGTAGGAAGTCGCATGATGAGCTGAAGAAGAAAACTACTAAAAAGATCATTGATCTGAAAAAGAAGACCGATCGCCTGATTGTCAAGAATGTGCAGCTGGTTGCGAGTAGAGGCGAGGTAGAAGCGGCTGTTGATGAGGCATGTTAACACATTTATGAAAACACAATAGAACTTGATGCAGTCACCAAATCCAAACGACTGGGTGAGGTTATTGTCTAGCTCCAGCTGACCAACAATCTGCTCAATGCTATGGTTTACCTAGACAAGTCATTCGAGCAAGTTACAGAGTAGAAGAATTTCATCAAAGAATAATGTCATCAAAGAGATCGCGACATATTTTGAAGTGATGGAACATGAAGCAAAGAAGATCTCAGAGGACACAACATAATTTTGGGGCAATGTCATCCAAGATGGGAAATCAGATCAACTAACCACTCAGGAACATGAAGCTGAAGGATAGTTGAAAATGTTGAAGATGGCATTAATAACAATACCACCCATGATTCAGCTTACACGGTTCACCGAGTTGAGAGAATTGCATCAAAGAGCCACAAAGGCACAAGAACGGTATCACAAGCGCAACACCCAACTAGATGAATTCTAAGAGATTGGAGCACAGTTGGCTCTCAAATCAGTTGCTACACTACAGGATGTGAAAGACTGCATGAAGATGGTGAATACAAAGTTGGTGGAGCACCCTGTGAAGCAGGACCTGTTGGAATGTCAAGATGAAGATGAAAAGGTTCACACACAGGTTGAGGAGATTTTGTAGCAGTATGAGGACATTAGGACAAAGATGATGGAGTACACCCTGTCCATCTGATGTGGCTCGAGGACGATCCACAAAACTATGTTGGGGGCCTATTGGCAGGGGGTTCAGGGTAAGTGAGTTGTGCAGCACCACTGAGGCTGTGCAAGCTCATGCGACACTGTGCAAGGCAAAGACGATACGATGGGAAGAAAAAAAACCATTTTTGAATATTTTATGCATCTTTTTGTATCAATTGAACACATTTTGTGGATATAGGTCATTAGTGGTTAAATCAATTAGGAGTTAGTTAGAAGTGGACCATGAATGTAAAGGAGCAAGCCTATATATAGACTTAGAATTGCAAATGAGAACTATGATAGAAGTAAAATCAGAGAGCAAGTGAGAGATTGAATATTTTGTCATCTATGTGTGATCTTGTGGGTCGATATATCTCTCGCTATGGAGAAAAACAGTTGTTGTTTTGGATCTATTGCGTAGAAATTAATATGAAATGATGGATGTTGAGCTGAACCACTGTTGTCTTTTGTCTCTTTTTGTTTTCTATATCACGTTTCCAATGTCTAATGATTCTATTTTATGAATGAATACTGTGATACTGCTGTGATGAATAGATGAATGATGCAATTTGTTAGATCTATGGTTGAAATGGTAGATATGTTATTAATGATGCGATGTTTGATGAATGGTTCTATTATATCTGATAACTAAGTTGATGAACCGATGCTACCCTAAATCCTCCACCTTACTGCGGAAACTTGGTTCCGACAGCTCTCCCTCGAACATCTCGGGTGAGACTTCATCCACTCTATGGGTGTTGCTGGGAAGGGTAAAACCTATTTGGGCCAGTGCTCAAGGAGATCGCGCGGGTTGGGTGCCGACAGAGTGGGAACCCCTGTTGACAAGGCTTTGTTGGGTGGTTTGTGCCAATATTTCCTATAAATTAAGTTAAGTTCCCATGTCATTTTATATACCATTTTATTTTAACATTGCATGTATGGATAGCCCCCCCTGTCATACTTAAAGCCTGAGGTGAAGGCATTAAGGTCTCCAGTAGGGGCTGTCATTTAGTTTTGTTTTTCATGCGAATTTGAACCTACATGCACTTGGTCTATGTGGTTCTTTGCTACCTCACAGGGAGGATAACATCCCCTAGTTGGAGCCGCTGTTAGCACTTGTGCTAAATTTTGAAGATTGCTACCAAAGGAATTTGCACTAAATCCCCTTCAAAGGTCCACACCAATGAAAAATGAGGGGTAGGGTAAAAATGTTTCATATCTTATGGTTTAGAGGTATACAGAAACAGGTTTGAAGCTGCTTGGTAGGCTTATTACTAAGCCTTAAGGTCAAAGTGGATCCAAAATATTTAGGCGCGACCTTGGAAAATTAGCCTGATATGACAAATATGATCAAGGATAGATCTTGTCTAGAATGGACGGTGGAGATCCAACCCGCAAAAAAGATCAATGGTCCAAAAAAAAGTCGGAAGTGGGAAATGCTAAGTTTCGGCCATAGAAAGTTCAAATCCCAATTTCCGCTTTTCGAGACGGATCATAGTGCATCTACTAGAGATCAACGTCTCGAAAAAGAACAAAGGGCAAAGATCGGAAAGCAGAAAACTTAAATAATTTGATTGTGAAAGGTTGAGGTTTGGCATTCTGTGATATTCCATATTGATGGTCTGGAAAGTTTCTGCAAAGATCAACAACCTAGAACATAGCAGAGGGGCGGAGATTGAAAAGCGAAAACTTAATATTTTGTTCATAAAAGGTTGAAATCCCACTTTCTACGATCCCCAAGATCTATGGTTCAGAGATCTCCTGCATAAGATTAACGGTGCGAAAATAAAATAGCAGAAGCATAAAGGTGGAAGAAGAAAGGTCAAAACCGATCTCTGAGAAAATTGAAATTCTACTTTCCACATTCTATTTTCCATGAAAGGAGAAAGTGGAAATGAGGAGGTGGAAGAGGAGAAATTTTGGTGAAGAAGATCAAAGGATATGCGTCCCATTTTCTGCTAAAGGAGGAAGAGGGAGGGTAGAAGTGGAAGGACAAAAACGAAAAGGAGGAGGAAAGAAAAGAAATAAATTTGGTCTCGAAAGGTGAAAATATGTTTTCCGCTATCCGCAGGATTGATGGTCCAGAAATATTTCACCATCTTTGATCTCAGATCAATGGTCGAGATTTATGCCACTGATCTAACCTGCACGAAGAAAATAACTGTCCATATCTGTGAAATCGCTTAAAGTCCATGTGTTTCAATGGTAAGGATTAAGGATAAGGTAATATCTATGGCTGAGTTGCATTTCATAGGCAAAAGATGCATGGAAGTTCGAAGTTGTTGCAGATCATCGAAGAGCCATCATTTTCATTCGGAAGGCGTGGTTTCCAGGTGTTTAATTCTCCATTTTTCTCCATCATGCGCATCCCAACATGCTTTCCTATTTTGTTAAAAATCATGGTGAATCTTCCATATCAGAGGTTGTTGGTATTTTATGATCATTTGGGTTTGATCCCCATTTTTGTAACTGATTTTAGGGCTCTATTTCAAGGTTGGTCTCAGGAGATCAGGACTTTATAAATATACCCTCGAAAGAGAAAGAAAGGGTTGGAATTTTCATTCATAAGCCTTAGTGCTCAGGTTTTGTAACTATGTTATTTTCTTGGAAGATTTAATGAAAAGTATTCCCTGAGTTTTCTGAGATTCATCAAGTTGTTTCCTGTTCAGTATGTGTTTCCTGTATTTCATTTTCATGTATGTGTTTTTTGGCAATACATTTCTAGGTTGTATGCAAGGAATTCATTTTTGATAACGCTCCTTCCATTAGAAATCATACTTGTTATGTGTTAGTAATGACTATGATAGAATTCATCCTCAGATAGGTGCTCTATTTCAGTTGTTGTCCCCTGTTATATTTCTGCTAAAAGTGTGCCCAAAGATTCATCCATTGATAGATTCATCTAGTTTTCATTGGGCTCTTTCCTCATTTCCATCTGTCATCACTTCAATATAGTTTGAATGAACATAATAGCCATGTTGCCTCAGATTTCATAAGAGAAATCCACCTTCATTATTGTTGTAAATCCCTTGAATATTTACTGGTTATGACTCCATTACCCATTGGTATTTCTTATTTTTCTGTTTCACCATATTTTAAATATGAAAATATCCTTCTCCTATCAGAAATCTATCCTTCTGAATGCTTTCTTAAATCCATATGTATATGTGAATGTTTTTGTGACAAAGAGAGAGCCCTCTCTGACTGTATTGGCTAGAATACAGTATAAAGATAGGTTTTAAATGGTTACCCCTGTGACTTCCTACCACAACCATAGGAAAATTATAGGGTGATAACAGGTGGTTTACCTCCCTCAGCTGCACTTATTTCACATTTTTTGTCGACAAGCAATGTTTCTGAGTGTGTGTACTCTCTACTTTCGGCAACACTATCTTCGGTGTCAACAGGATTTTGTCAACTGTCGAAAGTCGATTTTCTTCTCTTTCTTCTGCTGCTACCCAAGTGATTTTTTTTTGAATTGGGTTGTGATCCTTATTGGTGATACCGATTGACTTGGTGAATTGTTCGATGATGGATGTTGCTAGGGGGTGCTTCTTCATGTTTTGAATAAAGTAGATGAAAACTTCGATTGGAGAGTTCGATTTGAAAGGTGATCCAATTCTATTCTTGCGGTCGATGAATTAATAATATGTCGAATTCATTTCCTTCATCATTCCATCGACTCCATATGCATGATTAACCAATGTGGAGTCCTAAATATTCTTCAACAATGTCTTGCACTTGGGCACTCCAGGTAAGATCTAGCGAGGAATGCGGTGTTATAGTCTCAATTATATTTACTTGGAGAGATATTCCATGCTTAATCCATGAATCTTCATCCATAAGTGACAAATCTTCATTGACGCCCTCTTCTTGTCGAACTTGATTTGACTTTGGAAGATTTCCTTTTGTCTCTGTCACTATGCTTAAATTTGTTTCTTTCTGGAGTGTACCTGACTGCTCCCTTATCTCTTCTCATCGCTTCCTTCTCTTCTCCCATTTAATATTTTTTATATCCGGAGTGCTTCTGTGTGTAATTATTCTATTGTTTTTTCATTTTTCTATTTTTATTTCCCACCGCTGGTCATGTCGTGTCTTCATCTATCGATTCTTATTCATATACTTTATCAAAACATGGTCGTCCACCCCCCATTGTAGGCCTAGAAAATTTTTAGTGAGCTAGGGTTTAGTATTTCATTTGCTAAAGAAGTATTCCCACTCTCTCTCTTGTATGAATTTTTCCCACCTCCTTTTTTTTTCTTTCTAGTTCGTGGTTAAGTGGTGTTAATAGTAGTGGTATAGGTTCGGCAATATGTGCTACTCTTTTGTCGATCAAGAATATAAATAGGAGTGTTGGTAGTGAACAAATAAATTGCTCGGTGAGGTCCTTATAGAGCCGTTCCTTGATGTTATCGATATAAAATCATTCTTCAATAGCGCTTTGTTCACAGAACTCGTCGGCAATTTTTTCGAACCAATCTGATAGATTCGTGCGTCCTCCTCGGGTTAGTGTTTGGTGTATTTGTCTCTTGTTCTCATCTACGGGTTTTTTCATTGTGATTGGTATAGATTCGACAAAATTTTCATGCATATCAGAGAAGAATTTCTCTCTTTCTTGAGTGATAGTCAAATTGTTTCGTCTAGCATAATTTTGCAGATAATTTTCTATCTTTTGCTCCCACCAGTCCTTAATCTTTTATTCTGATATCATTGGATCATAGTCATTGTCATATTATACATGTACCATCGACAACATAACCAATTCTATAGTCAAGAGGATTGCATAGTTACCAGTGATACACATTATATATTATATAAGTAATGATATAAGCAAGAGAAAAGTAATGGTAGATAGAACACCAAGTATTTATATTACTCAAGAAGAAAACATACAGGGTTGATTACATAGATAAAACCGATTCTATATCTGGCTCTCCAGCCTATTTATATGATTTACAAGACGTTACATAACTACTTGTTAGTTCAACTATCCGACATGACCTGTGAGGCCGACATAATATATTGATATAGTTTACAAGTAGTCGAATGGGGAACCTAGTCAGCTAGCCGACTTAGGTTCCTCCAACAACATGTGTTGAGTTTATCTTGAGTTCTCTTATATTGGGATTGTTGTTTGTTTCCTTAGATCTCCACATAAGAGAAAAAATTGATATTTAGTTTCCATAATTGCTCAAAGAGAAAGTTTTTCTTTGATCTTCTTTATTAGATTGAAAAATACTTGAAAATCAAAAAACAATTTATTTTTGTTTTAGTTTACTTCAAAATTTTCTTTTGTTAAATATTAGTTTTATATAAAAGAAAATAAAAAAATTTCAATTTTCATAATCTGTAAAGAATATTTTCTTTAGTATTTTGATTGGAAACATTAATTAGTTCTTTTTCTTCCTAGAGATCCGCGTTTCACTTTTGTTGGAAACATAAGAAACACAATTCTAGTTTCAAGGTTGGGTGTATGAAATTCAATTTCTTCATTTTGGGAAAATAACTTCTTACTCTCTCCTTACTATAGGGCATGCATTTATAGAAAAAGGAAATAATTTCACATCATTATTGCATGGTTTATGAGTCGAGTCTTCACCTCATCTTGTCCACTTAACTACAAAAGATAGAATCAAGCATTAGTTAGGATACCAAATTTAACAATATTGTTTGTTAGGTTAAAGATGTGTTTTAGTGTATTAAGCATAGGAGACGTTGTTATTTGCTTGCACTACATCCCAGGGATTGTGTGGTTCTTCCACATACTTGTTGGTATATCAAAAGGATTTTCATGTACTCAATGGTATATAGAAAAGTTATTTCATGTACTTGACGGTATATAGGAAGGCATATTTCGAACAATTGTGAATTAGACAACACTACTACGGATTTGAGCTCCCACGTACCTCATGTATATAGGGATACACTATTAGGATCCTGAGATCAATTGAGTAACCTATCGATCGTATTTTTGAAGAAATACAATGAGGACAACACTTAGGTATCTACTATGCACGTACTATCTAGGTAGTCAGGTATACAGGAAAGGGTATGGTCCCAATCCGTCTTGTTTCGTATTACTGTTGGACCTTGTGGTATATCACGAGTTGTGAAAACTTGACATTCCTCTTAGGATTTAGTCTATACATCCCACCTACCACGAGTTTGTGTGTTTCCTTAGTTTGACAAGCATTTGATTTGTGTGGTATTTAGAACGTCTTAGATAGTATAGATATGGGAAACCCTTATGTGACTACCAGCCAAGATACCCCTTCTCAAGGCATGTCTTTCGTTTTTCCTCCATATGGAAATGTTGGTACTCCTTTCATGGCTACATTGAGTCTTCTTGGATTAACTATAGGATTACTTGTATGGTTATTTTTTAGTCTGGTTATCCAAAGTGCATTGATTTTTTTTCAGATCCCAACTCTCCATCACAAGAGCATAAACATCATGTTGTTACTTCACCTTCTTCTCCAAATGTGTATTCTTCCCTTTATCCTTCTTCACCTGTTGAAAGTTATGATGATAGTAATCAGGTGGATAAGAAGAATAAGAAAAGGAAGATTAAGAAGACAAAATACAAATAAAAAACCAAATCTCAACCAACTACTCCTCATAATGTTGTGAGTGTTGATCTGCCCACAAAAACACCTCGTAAGCCTAAGTTCCCTTGCATAATTTGCAAGGGTGACCATCTTCTTAAAGATTTTAATGATCTGTCCCAAGTTTTAGAAGTGTGGTATAAGGCCTCCCAACAACCCATGTCATCAGCCTTTGGTCATCATACTGATGATACCCTATCAACTAGTGACTCTATGGTTAAGAGTTGGAAAGGTAAAGTTAGAAATCCTTGCTTACTATGTAAGGACATACACCTTACTTACCTTTTTCCTCGCATGGATGAAGATTCACAATTGTTGGAAGATATTACTGTTCATCAGCAAAGACCTAAAATAGGTTACCGAAAGTTGTCCCTTGACCTCCCATTGGTTGATAAAGTGGTCGATTCAGTTCCATCCTCGGTCGATCCTGGTATTTATTTAGAGAGTGAAGAACAAGTAGTTCATCCCACTCTTCCTTTGAAGAGTGAATTTAAAGTGGTTGAGTCTATGTCATCTCCCCTCAATCCCGCTCTTTCATTAGAGGATGTTAGGACTAAAGTAGTCACTTTGACACAATATTCATCTCATCCCTCTTTTCTACTTGAGAGTGAAATGAAAACTACTGAAGTTTTCGTAGTCAATTAGGATTGTTCTAGGTAAGGGGAAATTCTGTATGTTTCAATAGAACCCTTTCAAAGTACTAAGGTTATTTCCTTTGATTGGAGTAATCTAAAAGAATCGTGTCTTCATTTGAGTGTTCCTTTCCATATATCAGTGCGAGTTACCGCTAGGAACATACTCTGCACTATTGTTGATGGAGGGGCTTATATTCGTATTTTATCCTCAATTGCTTGGAAAGCTATAGGTTCTCCTCAGCTTGTGCTAGCTAATGATCAGATACTGGATTTTAATAGAATACCTACTACTTCTTTAGGGATCCTTCCTCATTTTCCTATTACCTTAGGAGGGAAAACTGTCTACATTGATTTTATGGTAGTCTAAGGTCCCTTAGATTTTAATCATTTCCTTGGACGAGATTATGTTTATGCCATGAAAGTTGTAGTGTACACACTATTTAGAGTGATTCATTTCCCCCATGATGGGAATATTGTGACCATTGACTGGCTTTCCTTTGTTACACCTAATCATCGAATGACTACTAGTCACCAAACTTCTCTAAATTTTCCACATATTCTTGTGGTTCCTCCCCCTTCATTGACCATGTCTCTCGACTTTGGACATCATGTCGGATTTAAGTTGTTAGTAAACCGATAACTTCTTCCCACCATGGGGAATCTTACGGGGCATGTCTCTAGTCTCATAACATCAAATTGGAGTTGAGCCACTAGCTTATTATGTAAAGGGGGAAACCTACCAACCTTTGACCATCATGTTGGGCAAGAAATGAAATCAAGCATAGTTCCCATTCTATGCCAATCTTGCTAAAAAATTAAATACTTGTCCTTGAGCATAGTTCCCATTATGTGTCAAGCTCGTTAAAAAATGAAACAAATTATGTCTTTGAGCATAGTTTAGTTATGGTTTCAATCTCATTAAAAAATCAAAACGACTTTAGAGTAGAGTTCTCTTTTTGTGTCAAGCTCGTTAAAAATTAAATGGGTTATCTCAAGAATAGTTTTTTTTGTTTCAATCTTGTGTAAAAATGAAATAGGTCCCCACAAGAATAGTTATTTTTTGTTTCAATCTTGTGTAAAAATGAAATAGGTCACCACAAGCATAGTTATTTTTTGCTTGTCTAAAAATGAAATAGGTTATCCTATTGAGTCAAGTATTCCATCCATTTTAGGACTTGAACCTTAATTTCAGGTTTCTGTATCACTTGATCCTCTTTCTTCCTCCATCTATGGTGAACCTTTTCCTAGGAGTAACCCAGAATTTAGTTGGATGAATAAAAGAGTAAGCAGATGAAACAAATTTTCGTGGGCATGCATCCAACCTCTTTACATTATGTTGGATTTAATCTACTTGATAGTTATATTGGGGGCAAGCACCAACCACTGGACATCATGTTGGGAAAAAAATTGTCAACGGGACTCATTTTGAGTATACTTTATTTTTAGTTTCAATATCACTAAACCATGAAACAACATATTCAGCATAGTTCCTATTATGTGTCAAGCTCATTAAAAATTGAAGCAGATACATTAAACATTCTTCCAACTGATATTCGAGCTCTTTAAAAATAGTAATATGGTGTTGAGCTTACTTTTTTCATTTTTCCTACTCTAGTTAAAACATGAAAAGTGGTTTGAGCTTAGTTTCTTGATTTTTTCGTGCTCTAGATTCAAATATGAAAAAGGTTCCGAGTGCATTTGATACCATAATCATGCTTGTTAAAAACCAATTAAAAGGTGTCGAGTATACTTTATCATTTTTCTGGGCTCATGAAACTTGTATGAAAAAGGAACCCCCCAGATTTATCTTTAATACCTTTTTAGACTCCCAAAATAGGAAACGATCGCCAAGCGAACTTGATTCTTTCACTCTTGTAAAAGCATATGAAAGGTTGTCTTCCCGGTGATAGTTTACTTTTTTTCCGGATCGTTTAGACTAATTACTAGAAAGGAATACTCTAGTTCATCATAACTAGAAGAGTTCTCCCAGGTATTATTTTATACTTTTTCAGGCCTTGGAGACTAAATTTACGAAAAAGCTCACCCTGGAGTCTTCTTTAGTTTTTTTAGACTCCCTAAACATGAAAAACAATCGAGTTTTCTTTTTCTCGATTTGTAAAATTACACATTAAAATGACCTTTTGGGATTGAACCACTCCTTTCTTAGGTTCATAAAACATGTGAGATTGGACTCATCCATTATGACCTACATCGAGTGTTTGTTACCCTCTTCCATATCGTTAAAAAGTAAAGAGGAACTCATCCATAATGATGGGGAAATTATGGGAATGGGAAGATATATTTAATCTGTATTAATAGAAGCTTATAGTCACCCTTAAACATGGCACTCGTCTGTATCTTATTCAAACAATTGGGTAATCATCTTGTCCTCGAGTCATACCAATTTTATGAGTCATCTTACTCCTTTGGGTCATCCAAATAATATCTCAATTGTTGTGTTATGTATTGGTCTCTACCTTTTTAAGTTAATGTTTACAAGTCACTTTTCATGTGTTGATATGTTCAAGGGAAGTGTTCAAATGGAATCAACCTTTGCAGTCATAAATCCTTCTATTGTGACGACTATCCTTGAAATAATCTCTTGTGTTCACCATTACACCTTTGTTTTAGTTCACACTCATTTGATCTACCATGTTACATCACTTTCTTGTGTTTGTTTTGTTTTGATGATGTGGGATACATTATGGACCTCCTTCAACAAGTGTGTTCCTCTCGACGTCAACACATAATCTAGAGATTAGACTTAGAAACTAGTCAGTACCTTGGAGCTTGCATGCCCCAATGGCAGGTTTCCTTGCTTTTGAAAACATGTTTACATCATTGAACTCTGATCGAATGATTCCATGGATGTTTGAATATAGATCATATATTTGCATTCATTGGAATGTACTAGGATACCTTGGTGGATCATTATCATCATTCGTGATTTCCCTCGAACTATTAACGGTTCACACCAGTGACCTGTAATCAAATAATTTCTACCATGTTCGACTTCACTTAATTTATTAAAATGGATAGAATCATATCGTTGTGGGTTTGGGTTGAAAACCCTAGGGATATTTTATGTACTTTACCTAGGATGCGATGGAGATTGTCCTCATTATTGTACTGTCTCATAGATTCACTTTGTATTGGTCATGAACATGTTATTATTTCATCATGGATCTACTTTGTATTTTCGCAGCCATGATTTATCCACAGTTATTTTAGATACGGATCCACATTGTATGTTGATGGTCGTATCATGTTTCATTACTTTCATGGATTTGCAATGTATTGGTTGGTAGACATGTTGTGATTCATTGGGATGATTAATTATTGAACTACAAGAAAAGTCCTTGTTTATTGTTGATGGGTTTCTAACAGATAGTTCCTTGCATTGATCTTCTATCCTTTGTCCATCAAAGTATTTAACCTATCTTGTTGCTCTAGCTTCATAATTTGGGGGGCAATCTATTACATGGAATTTTTGTCCTCGTCATGACCAAGAACCTTGTATAAGATTTTGTTGCCTTAATCCTGAAAGTGATAGGCCAAACCTTTGTGTAAGATGAGTTATGAAGTTTTTCCCTTTTGAAAAAACCATATTTAGAGAGGATGACACACCTTTCCTTCTATCAAAGTGTGTCAACGCATATTGCACCATATTAAAGTGCATACCAACACACTTTTCTTGTGTATAGGGTGCATCGGTTCTCGTGTGAAGGAAACAAATAGAATTTTTGAGAAGTATCTCAAAGGGGAACCTCATGGAGGTTTATCCCTTCCGTATAGGTTGGATCTCACTCATCTCCCAACTTAATAGGATGCCACCTCATCCTTCTCCCTTCATCCTCTCCTCCCTTCCTCATCTCTTTTGGCCTAAATGAAAGCGCACCCTCATGGAATCAGGGTGCTAGAATGAGAGAATCCAAATGCTCTAGGGATTAGGCCATATTTGATATTTGGTAACCCACTTTTGAGGCAAGAATTCATTGGAAAGAAATTTCTACACCAAGGATATGGTTGTATTATTTCCTATATTTTATTAATACAAACATGTTTTCCTTTCCCATAAATGATGTGTAATTTCATTTATAATAGTTCTCCTTGGTAAATTGTTTAGATATATCATATCATCTTGTGTTTCCACTTGTTTCTTGTTTGCTTTGATCCTTTTGTAGGTCTTCTCTTCATCAATGGGATTTCAAAAGCTTCAAGATAATGAGGAAAACCTTCAGCAAGAGGTAAGGATTCTTTACATTCAAGTGATTTGATAAATCTAGGGAAAGGTTTACATTTATGTCTTGTTTTGTTCTTGATCTAAAAAATTTAGACTAGGGAAACAATATTTGTCCACATTGGTTGAGAATTTTTGTTAAAAATATTTAGGCTTATTTAATCCAAGAGATTTTGTAACCTTTAGTTGTTATAAATAGCAACCTTCTATTGCTATTTTGAATTTCAGACTATCTTTAAATCTTATTTTTCTTATTAGAATTATGAATCTCAGTTTTGTTTTCCAAGATGTTCATTGATGTTGCTTAATATAATTTCACTCTAAGGTTCAAGAGTTGTATTTTCTAGCTATCTTGTTAGTTTTTACAAGATTATAACAATTTAAATTAATTGAAAATAAATAATAGGATCTCTATAATAAAGACAAAGCATAGAAACAAAGAACAAAAAAAATTATCCTGGGAAACCCAATCGAGAAAAACCCAGCAAACCTTTGTATAGAGATGATAGGTTCTGAGAGTAGAGAGAAGAATAAAGAGGGAGAGAAAAATATTTGTAAGATACAACCCTATAAAACCTCCTTCTGTTGATGATGTGAACTTCTCTAGGAGAGAGAGCAAAATTGCTTGTTTTGTATGAGTGTCTAAATGAGGCGCACCTACCTTCTATTTATACACATTACAGAAACTGACTTTTATCCTAATTCAGTCGACTTGTCTAATTGACTGGGCCAACCTACCTTGGGGAAATACAAAAAGAACTTTATTTTTATTCTTTCTTTGTGTAATATTTCCTCATGGTTTACATTAATTATTTCTAGGGTTTACATGAGTAATTACATCAATATCATATCCCATAGGAGGTACAAGGAAATTAAATACAAGTACAATAAGAATATCTTCTCAAGTTGCACAATTTCAAACACTCCCTCTCAACAAGGAAGGTATTCTTCAAATATGAGCATCATCAACAACACGAACATTTGGGTCTCTTCTGTACATCTCATATGTCTCGATAATCTCTATACATACTAAAGGCTGTCAACATTGTCTTTGTTTTCATCGAGAGGTGTCATCATGTAAATAGTCCACTCATTCCATTGGTAGATCCATTAATTCTTAAACTTTACATAGTTCATAGGAGAGTACAACAATAAAAATCTCATCTACTACAAGTATGTCTCTAGCTGAGAACCAGGACATGCTTCACACGACAATCTACTACCTATTCCTATCAACTGCTGATGGGATTTCTCCCACACCAGGATGAGAATTGGTGTGATGAGTGGTCACCAGTGTACACAACCATCTACTACCTATTCATCTCTATTGCTGATGGGATTTCTCCCATACCAGGATGAGAATGAGAACGGGTAGTGGTCATTAGTGCACATGACCATATACTTCCTATCCATCTCAATATGCCGATGGAATTTCTCCCATACTGGGATGAGATCCAGGGAGGGAAGAGGACACAAATGTAGAAAACCATTGACTACATCTTGTTCTTATAATTTCAATGGGATTCATCCCATACCAAGATGAGAACCAAAATGAGTAGAGCTCATCAGTGTACATGGTCATCTGCTACCTGCTTGTCTCACAATGTTGATGAGATTTCTCCCATACCAGGATGAGATATGGAATGAGTAGAGGCACTAGTGTGAAAGAAATGTATATGTATGTGTCAACGTTCCCTCTCCACGAGGGATGTATTTTCTTATACTCCAAGTCTTCTATGAAAGTAATCAAAATTTGTCCTGATAAGAAGCTTGGTAAGAATATATGTAGTCTGGTAATTTGTCAAAACATATTATAACTCGACTGTACCTTTCTGCACCATATCACGAATGTAGTGATATATAATCTCTATATGCTTCATCTTATCATGAAATACAAGATTCATTGACATTTGTATACAACTCTAATTATCACATTGAATCACAGTTTGTCCTGGAATCTGACCAAACAATCTTGTAAGGAATTTTCAAATCCATAGTGCTTCTTGGGCTACTATACTAGAAACCGTATACTCGGCCTCTGCAATATTGATTTCTATTGATGCCTTCTTTTTTCTACACTAGAAAGTTACTACAGAATGCAAACTTAAGTAACATATGGAAACACTCTTCCTATCTGCATCACATTCGACCCAATCTGAATAAGAAAATCATTACAATTTCAAATCACATCCTGAAGCATATCTTGTCCATATCCCATAGTGCCATGTAAGTATCTAAGAACATGTTTCGCGGTAACCCAATGAATCTTCCTTGGATCACTCATAAATTGGTTGAGATTGTTCAAAACAAAACATATATCTGGTCTGGTAGATACATCAGAGATCCAATCAACTAGAGATACATGGTGGGATCAATCAAATCAGAATCTGAAGAATATTCCCTCATCTTTTTTAGATTTGCATCTATCGGAGTAGCCATGGACTTTCAGTCCAACATCCTGAATCTCTTCAAAATATCAATGATGTGGATTCCTTGAATTAGGAAAATTTCCTCCTGACTTTTCCATACTTCTTGTCCCAAGAGGTAATGCATCAATTCAAGGTCCTTCATTTCAAACTCAAAGGAAAGCTTCTTCTTACACCATCCAATAAGTTTCTCAATACCTATGAGAAACAAGTTGTCCTTATACATAACCAAAATCAATGGCTCATTATCCATAATCTTGTAGTAAAGATTGAGTTTTGCATCACTCTTGGTGAATCCCAAGTTTACCAGGTATCTGTTTGTCCATCCATACCAAGCATGAGGTGCTTGCTTGAGTCCATATAATGCATTTTTTCAATTTACATACGTGAGACTCTTTCCCATGGACAATAAACCCTTATGGTTGTTCAATGTAAACTTATTCCTTGATAATACCATTGAGGAATGTTGTATTTACATCCATATGATGTAGCTTCCATCCCATATATGAAGAAATAACAATGATGGTTCTTATGGAAGTATATCAAGCCACAGGAGAAAATGTTTTATCACAGTCAACTCCCTTTTTTGAGGAATCATTTGGAAACAAATATGGCGTTGTGTTTTTCCACATTACCATATGCTTTGTTTTTAATATTGAAAATCCATTTGGAAGTCACTACTGATTTCTCCTCAGGTCTTAGTATTGTTGAGCCCAGAAATGGCCTCTTTTGACCACCCTTAATTACCTCTTCTTGTTCTATCCTACCCCATTCAGCATACCAATTAAACATTTTATCCCCACTCTACTCTTCAAACCACCAAGGTATGATTGGTCATTGTTTTGTTTTATTAATACTTATGATTGTTATAATTAAGGCTTCGTATCTCTCAATGCGCTAACATACTATGGTTTATAAAGGTATTTTGAGATAAGTGGACTACAGGAAGATTGGGATGAACAAGCCACGAAAAGGATGGGCATTCACTACTCAAGCTGATCCCCATCCATCCTATCATCACCCAAAGAATGCGGTTCCAGTGCGATATCCCGAACAAAGCTGTGACAAGGTAGCTATAATAGAATGCGTCAGATTTGGAGGTCAATAGTGCATTACTGCTCGTGTGTAGCCGTAATATGAAGATATCGTCATTCCTGGGGTGATTAACAGTTTTCCTATGTTTCCTATTTTTCATCCTGCCACGTTTGTAACAGCTGTTGTCATTTAGGGTGCCTGAAGATCAGAGATATTCATGGATGCCCCATAATAGGATTGGATGTTACGATCTACATGGTATAAGTATGGAGAATTGTTTCAAGACAGGGGTTGCTGAACATATAACCAATTCATTGTATTAGCTATGAGGAGGAATTTTGTAATCACTCTGTCTTTTAATACAAGGAGTTACTTCTGATCTAAAGGTTTTTACATCTGTTCAGCTAGCATCTCTGTGTGAATCCTGGGCCCGCCTTCCACATGGATTGTTGAGTTAAATTAGGACTTTTTCAGTTCCTTTGTTGTGTCATGTTATGTTAATTTTATTTTTTTCATAAGAAGCGGTAACAAGTGTGGATTTACAGTGTGTTGTGATTGCATTCCTTGGAGATCTGTAGTGGTATAGTGTGACAGTCGACTGAGTAGGTAATTATTTATTATGCAATTCGCGTGGTAACTATAATAGCTCTATTCATCCTTAGATCTTTTAGTTGTCGTTCCATGAATATTTTCAGCTTGTCTTTTATTGTTATGATTACCGAATTTCATTCCTGCACTTCAGTTTTCTAGAATAGCCGAACTCAATCTCTGTATTTGAATTCCTAGATCAATATTTAAATTATGCTTGTGGGTTCCTAGGACAATCGGATTGGATAGGTGAGTTAATCATTCAGTGATGTGAATAGGATTTTCTTTCATCTGCAATTTTAATTTAGATATGACTTTTATCTTTCCATTCTTAGATCAAGGCATATCATAAGGTAATTGTGATTGTATTGCTTAGAAGATAATTGGATTAAGTAGATTCTTGGGATGAGCATAGATGAACAGAGGATAGTATTGTTCAATTATAGTGATTTTGTGTTTAAGCATATACTGTGCATGTTATCCTTGAAATACAAGACTTTCCCGGGTTGACAATAAATATTGTACACTCTGTATGTTAGTGGTAATCCACTTGCATATTGGGTGCCTGACATTTTGGTGCCTTGGTTTGCCACAGCTAATGCTTGCATCAGCTGTCGATATGGGTCTATGACCATATCTGATGGCAATGAGACTAAGAACCTCACTCTTTATCCTCCAGCTCGGCCGAGTCTAAAAGCTGAAACCTCTTTTTGGATGGAGCCAGAGGAAGAGGAGGGTGTTCAGCCATTATTAACCATAGGGAAGGCCTTACTTTTAAGGATGAAACTGAAGATGATGCCATTAATAACTTCATCAGTGAACCCACCTCAGTCAATAAAGAAGTTTATCAAATCCTGAACATTACTCTGGGCAAGGAAGAACAAGAATATCTCATATAAGAAGCACTAGTTGGTGACACACACATAATGCCAGTATTGAAAATTTTGAAAAGTATTCCTATTGAGGTAGAGTCTAGAAAAACCTTGAATATTAATCCCAACCTCTCCTTAGATGAACATAAGCACCTGATCAGTCTCTTGAAAGAACACAAGGGGGCATTTTCCTGGCAGTATATAGACATGAGTGGTATTCCCTCTAACCTATGCACCCATCATATTTATATTAAAAGCGACTCCCAGCTTGTGTGTCAGCCTCAATGATGAATTAACCCCAATATTAGGGACATAGTGAAGGAAGAGATTTAGAAACTCTTGGAAGCAGGATTTATATATCCTATTTCAGACAGTGAGTGGGTTTCCCTGCTTGTAATTGTACCCAAGAAAAATGGTAAATGGAGAGTCTGTGTCGCCTATAGGGAACTGAACAAAGCCACATGAAAAGACCACCTCCCTTTGCCCTTTATTGACCAAGTACTCGACACCCTATCGGGGAATAAGTTCTTCTCCTTCCTAGATGGGTTTAGCGGGTACAATCAGATTTAGATTGCTCCTGAAGACCAAGATAAAACTACCTTCCCTTGTTCGTGGGGAACGTTGGCGTACAGAGTGCTTCCCTTTGGTTTATGTAATGCACCAGCAACATTTCAAAGAGCTGTAATTGGCATATTTTCTGAATTAGTTAATGATAGTATGGAAATTTTTATGGATGATTTTACTCCTTACGGCAAGGATTTTGAAGAAGCATTGGAAAATTTGAAAAAAGTTTTAACTCGCTGTGAACAAACCCAGCTCTCTTTAAGCACTAAAAAGTGCCATATGATGATGAGTGAAGGAGTAGTATTGGGGCACTTCATCTCTGTTGATGGCATTCAAGTGGACCCCTAAAGAATCAAGGTGATAAAAAAATATACCTACTCCTGCAACTCAAAAAGAGGTGTGAAGTTTTCTAGGGCATGTTGGATACTACCGAAGATTTATAGAAAATTTTTCCAAACTGGCTTCTCCTTTGTTTTCTTTGTTAATGAAGGATGTGCAGTTTGTTTGGAGTGAATCATGCCAGACAACGTTTGTTAAGCTTAAGGAGAAGTTGTCCACAACTCCTATCTTAAGAGGACCTAATTGGACCCTAGCCTTTCACATTTCTTCAGATGCTTCTGATATCGCCATTGGAGCAGTTTTAGCACAGCAGGATGGTCAAGTACCTTATGCAATTTATTATATTAGTAAAAACTTAGCCCCTGCTAAACTTAATTATACTGTCACCAAAAAGGAATTCTTAGCTATTGTTTACTCCATTAATAAATTTCGACATTACATTACTGGGTATCCTACATTTGTGCACACTGACCACTCTGCCATTAAATATCTAGTGAACAAACCAGTCACTAATGCCAGAGTGAATAGATGGCTCTTATTATTATAGGAATTTGATATTACCATCATAGATAAACCTGGAAAAGAAAATGTTGTCGCTGATTTTTTATCTCGTTTCACTAGCAGTGATGATAATTTGCCTGTTGAGGACTCTTTTCTAGATGAACATTTATTCACACTTTCAGCTCATTCCCCTTGGTATGCAGACGTCGTTAATTATCTAGTTGCAGGAAAGCTTCCGCCACATATGTCTAAAAGAGAAAAGAGAAAAATCATCCAGCAAAGTGCCAGGTATTGTTGGGTAAACGATCATCTCTTTTACACAGGTCCTGATCTTGAAATCAGAAGATTTGTAAGGGAAGATGGAATATTTCATATACTGAAGGCCTGCCACGATGAACCTTGTGGGGGACACTTTGTAGACAAAAGGACAAGACAAAAAGCGCTGAGGATGGGATACTATTGGCCAACCATTTTCAGGGATGCAAAAATGTATGTTCAGTCCTGTGATAGCTGCCAAAGGATGGGCCAGCCCAAGAGATCAAATCAAATGCCTCTACAAACTCAATCAGTAGTTGAACCGTTTGATATATGGGCTCTAGATTTCGTTGGCCCTATCAGTCCTCATTCCAAACAGAAAGCTTACATCTTGGTCTGTACCATTTATATGACCAAGTGGGTGGAAGCTGTAGCTCTGGCGAAGGCTAATGACCAGGTTGTGATTGACTTTCTATACAGTGAAATATTTACCCATTTTGGGGTACTTAAGGAAGTAGTTACTGATGGGGGACCACAGTTTATGTCGCATCAATTTGAAGCTCTGCTACAGAAGTATCATGTTCAACATAGGGTAGCTTCACCTTACCATCCCCAATCCAATGGACAGGTGGAAATCACTAATAAATTTATTGAAGCCATCCTTACCAAGACAGTTAAGAGTCACCGTAAAGATTGGGCTGACAGGATTCTGGAAGCACTATGGGCATATCACACCACTTGGCGTAACACCACAGGTTTCTCTCCTTACGATTTAGTGTATGGAAAAAGTTCCATCTTCCCAATTGAATTTGAAATCAAGACCCTGAAGACAACCACTAGAGTAAACCTGGATGTAACTAAAGCCCAGAAAAGAAGATTAAATCAATTGAATGAACTAGATGAGAATCGGTTAGCTGCAGTGGACCAGACCGTGTTAATTCAACAACAGAGATCCAATTGGCATGACCGATTCATTAAAAAGAATTATTATACGATTCCAAATTCAAAAGAGATTTCAAGGGCAAATTACACACAAGATGGCTGGGCCCATACCTAGTAGATAGGGTATTTGATAACAGCACAGTCCGCCTGGTAACCATTGATGAAAACCGCTTACCATTATTTGCTAATGGTCACAGGCTGTGACTGTACCGTAAACCAATTTCAAAGGATGCATTTATCTTGCAAATTGCTACTGACCTAGATTATCAGCTAGCGCAAGGGAAAGAACTTCTCTCTGGATCTGTCAATCTTTAATTAATCACTGTAAATCGCGCATGAATCATTGTACATAAATAACTATTGTTTTTTTTTTCTTTTTCATTATATTATCTTTTCTTTTTGCACTTGATCTTCTTTTCTTTCTGTTGTTTTTCCAAGATTTGCAGGGAAGTACCCAAGGATGAGCGTCAGATTGGGCCTGTCAAACGAAAGTCATTTTTCTGTGCCTTCCCGCACCACTATTTTTTTTCTTTTTCCTTAAATAAATTTGTCGCAGCTGCGACACCCATTTTCTGGTAGTTGCAACATCTTTTCCGGAAGCTGAGACAACTTTTTTGGCAGCTGCAACACCTTTTCCGACAGCTGTGACAACTTTTTCGGCAGCTGCGACACCCATTTTCTGGCAGCTGTGACATCTTTTCCCGGCAGCTGCAACACCTTTTTCGGCAGCTGCGACACCCATTTTTCGACAGCTGTGACATCTTTTCCCGGTAGCTGCAACACCTTTTCTTGGCAGCTGCAACACCTTTTCCGGTAGCTGCGACACCTTTTTCGGCAGCTGTGATAATTTTTTTGGCATCTGTGACATCTTTTCTCGGCAGCTGCGACATTTATTTTTCCAGCCGCTGCAATCCATTTTTCGGTGGCTGCAACACCGTTTCTGGCAGCCGCCGCATCATGGAACTCCACCTTCTTCCATTCTCATATGTTGTTACCCTGTCTTGCTTTTGACCTTAAAACCCGTTTTCCGTCACTCCGACGCAGCCACTTTTCATGCACTTAACATTTTCCTTCCTTTCCTTTTTTTTCCCGGTGGCTGCGACATCTTTTCCGGTAGCTGCAAATCTGCTATATTTAGTTGATGTTTCCAGCATTGAAGGCCGCGTCTCTACTTTAATTTATTTATGACCTACGGCTGTGACTCCTGTGTTATTATCAAACCTCTTTGTACGCCATCAACTCCTCTAGATTTGGCTCGGATTCCTCATGCTGACAACCTGACCCATAATGTGATATTTCTCATAATTCCGACCATTTTGACGTGATGGTTTGTGCTTCACTGGCGGAAAGAATTATTGCAGCATCTCTGTTATAATGATTATATTTAATGACTGTGCACCGCACAAGTTCGGCTTCCGCAACGTCAGCAACCACATGTTCTATTATTCTCTGAAGGATATCCAGCGTGCAATTTCAAAGGTATGGCTTTGATTAACCATGTGATTAAGTATTGATATGATTTAACAATGTCAGTCGTACCTCCCTTTTTATGCCCATTATTGCCCGATTAACTCTCTGCACGTGCGACGTAAAGTCTAATTATGTTACTTGATATCTGCCACCTTTCCCAATTTGGAATGAAATTTCAAATAATCTGGTGTGCTGAAACTTTCCAAATTTGCCTAACTCTCCTCTCAGCGGTCCATGCATACTTTGTGCCGTAACCTCCATCGTTGGAGTCTATAATCTATTGGACAACAAACTAAGTCTGAAGTTAGAACCATGGGGATTCCATATTGTTATGAACCTTTAAATACATGAGCGCTTAGGAGAAATGATGCGGTCTTCACTATCTTTCAAGCTGCCAGTTGGATGGAATTTTTCGAACATATCAAAGGATTTAACTGTGAAGTAGCCTTACAGTTTGCTCTGAACCTCACAAAAACTCACTCAGAGGTTTGGGGATTGTGCATCGAAGTTTCTGAGGCCATTATAGCTGAGGTCACTGGTATTCTTCAGGTGGGAAGGTCTTGGTTTGGACGTCGAGTCCCCACCACTGTAGCATTACAGGACTTTCTAATAGAGGGGGAGCAGGTTCACACGACAAAAAGGGGGATAGTACTGTAGTCATTTCCACAGCCATGGAATCAAGTCGTTGTTTTTCTCAAGAAATATATCACTTGTGAAGGTAGGTACCAAACCGTTTATAATTATGAAATCCCTTTACTATCTCATCTACGCCATAGGATTCTGTTAAATATTCCATATTATCTGCTTAATGATTTGCATCATATGGAGGGGTTCGTTCAAGCTACCAAGCATCCACTCACCTCACTGAACCACCATGGCCTCATTAAATTAATTATCTTAAGGACCCTTGCTCAACATAATATAACCTAGGAGCAATTTATAGCTCAAGTTCAGGAACCCGCTCCTTCGCCCGGTGTCCCAATAGAAGAAGAGCAGGTCCATCCACAGTTGGGGGGACATGAACCACAATAGGAGGACCGAAGCCCCTCCAATATAGTTGGGGAGGGAGATGAAACTGGATCAGAGGATCAACCAGGGGCACAAATAGAACAATTGAGATAAGATGTACATAAAAACCTTGTGGAAGACCCAAATAAAAGGGTAACTCTGAGAGAAGAAGGTGAAATTGGAGCAACACTAAGTGCTGCGATAATTGAACCCGAAGATGACAGAGCCATGGAAATGGAAGGAAATATTGAGCTGGTGACCATTGAATCCTCACCCGAGTGGGGAGGAACTTTGATTGAGGAAGAACAGCCCGAGGAACAAGAAAATGCTGGAACTAGGAACATTCCTTCTACCTCAGCTGTGAATCCCGATATTCCAGCAACACAAAAGAAAAGGAAGAGATCAAATGATGAAATTAAGATAGCCCCACCAATAAGAAGGAAAAGAACCAGGTTAGTTGCAGCAGCAGAAGCAGCAAAGAAAAGATGGGCAACCTTAGAAGCACAAATTGAGTTCCCCACTCTTGAACCCAGGCCAATTGATGCCCCACAAGGGCCGGTCGAAGAAGAACCCCAAATTGAAGGACTTCTGTTTGAGAGTAGGCTATTAAAAGAGGAAGTCCAATTACTTAGAAGGGAATTGGAAAATTGGAAAGAAGCGTGCAGAAAACAGGGTGAAAGGAAACTGCACACATTGGTGGAGGCTGCAGACCAATTAGAGGGACCAAATTCTACCAAGCCTGGCAATGAGGAAGAAAGAGTGGTCTGTCCCACATGCGGAGAAATATTTAAGGAAGCAGGCCACAAGATTGTAATTCATGCCTTTAAAACAAAATAGTTTGCACTTGCAATGGAGGAAGCTACATAGAAAGAAGATGTTGTCACACAAGAACCAGCATCTTTGAATATTCTTGCTGAAGTTGCCACTAACTCTGGGACAGAGGAACCAAGGGATGAAGTTATTCCTGATTATGGGGACGAAGATTGCACTATGACCCCGAAGTCCTCCCATGACATAGAAATTATAGAAGTGGAACCACAAAAGCAAGACAATGATGAGATTGAACAGGGTGCTGCCACACAATAACCAACATCCCTGAATGTGTTTGTCCAAGTGGCTGACCAGATGGGAGGAGAACCTGGGATTGAGGGCACTCTGGAGTTTAATAAATAATTTTGTACGACAACTCCAGAATGGTCCCATGACACAGAAATCATAGAAGAGGAGCCACAACAACAGGGAGATGAAGAAGTGAGCCAGGATGTTGTCACACAAGAACCAACATTCTTGGAGGTTGCAGTAAGGACTCTTGAAATGCAATAAGAAAATAACCTTGAAGTGGATATCATCCCTAATATGCATTGGAGTGAAGATGAATAAGTCCAAACACAATCCTCAGGTGATACTAAAATCCTTGAGGAGATGCTGCACACTGAAGAAGACATCCAATCTCAGCAGCAGAAGGACAAAGAAGAACAAGGCTCTGATCCACAAGAACCAGTAGCCCCACAGCCTCTAGCTAAGACAGCAGCTGCCAATCAGATATAACATGGAATTAAAATTCAGGAGGAATTTGCTCCACAAGAACCAACATCCTCACAGTCAGCTGCCAAATTTTCCACGAGAGAACCTCAGAAAGAATAAGTTGTTACACAAGAACCAGTGTCTCTAGGAGTGGTGGATTTTGTCGCCGAAGAAAGTCTAGAAAAGGTTTCTACCACACAAGAACCAACAACTCTCAAGATAGCTTCAAATGTGTAGGGTGCCTGATGTGGCACATCAAGCGACAAGGTAGGGATTGAGCCCCTTAGAAATTTCATCGACCTGGATTCGGAAAAGGAGGAACATCATAAAGAAGAAATCCTGAACCTTACAACAGAAGTCTCAATTCTGAGAATGGAGGTAATAAAATGGAAGAGCCAGGTGGAGTAATACCAAGGAGGGATAATTTCTATTACTGAGCATAAAAATATTATCAGGGGATTGGAGGAGAAATGAACAAAAGAACGTATGACCCAGAGAATTCGAGAGGAAGAGCTACAGATAAATTTAAGGGAGCTGAAAAAGTTCCAGTTTATGCAGAAGGAAAAAGAGCAGATGTATGCTCTCTCTCAAGAACTCCTGGGCACTAGGGTACCTTCTTCTTCTTACCCCATCTTCCTATTTGAACAGTGTTTGGTTTAAGTTGAGAGCTATGAAAGAAGGGAGGTCATTTGAGATAACGACCTCAACAAAAATTTTGGAAACATTTTTTAGAAGTAGTTTTGAAGATAAAAATTTGTTGTGTGAATTATATTTGCATGAGATGGCTTGCCCTCTAGACCGCCATTCAAATCCTATCCCTTTTTCAGGGGATGTTCAGTTGAGGGATTTTGCTTCTTTTGTGATCAATCATGCTCAGTGGGAAAGGTATTTTCAAACCTTTTCTCACAATGAAGCTCACTCTAACCTGTGGGTTCAAAGTGAGCCTCAGAATCCTGGTATTCTTCTTACTCGATACAAGAGTTTTCTTTCATGTCACATCCAGACTCATCACATAATAGAACTTCAGGAGGAAGTAATTTCTACTTGTACCAACCATATTTCCATACACCAACAAGCAGCATTGGAAGGAATTAAGCATATATGGCAGGTTGCCTCTCCTATACTCAGAAGCCGAGACCCCTATTGTTTCAGGAATTTTGAACAGGCACTTTCCAGGGTCAAGGGCTATGTTGGATGTATTAGGGAATGTGGGGCTAATTGGTTAGGTCTGAAATTTAAATTCCCCCTCATCTGGTGGCCGACAAAACCATATAGGGTGGACTTCTCACTAACTAAGGTAGAGGAGTAGCGATGCTGGAGATATTGGATTGCTCACAGAGGGTTCATAGAAAAATAAGGGGTGCCTGAGTTCCCCTACAACTTCTCCTTTCTTCACGAATAGAGCTCAGTACAAGATTCAAATTCAGAATAATGGAGGTTCTTGCATGAGGACATGCAACATGATAGTTGGGGGGAGATGTTGAGCCCAAAAATGGCCTCTTTTGACCACCCTTAATTACCTCTTCTTGTTCTATCCTACCCCATTCAGCATACCAATTAAACATTTTATCCCCGCTCTACTCTTCAAACCACCAAGGTATGATTGGTCATTGTTTTATTTTATTAATACTTATGATTGTGATAATTAAGGCTTCATATCTCTTAATGTGCTAACATACTATGGTTTATAAAGGTATTTTGAGATAAGTGGACTATAGGAAGATCGGGCTGAACAAGCCACGAAAAGGATGGGCATTCATTGCTCAAGCTGATCCCCATCCATCCTATCATCACCCAAAGAATGCGGTTCCAGTGCGATATCCCGGACAAAGCTGTGACAAGGTAGCTATAACAGAATGCATCAGATTTGGAGGTCAATAGTGCATTGCTGCTCGTGTGTAGCCGTAATCTGAATATATCGTCACTCCTGGGGCGATTAACAGTTTTCCAATGTTTCCTATTTTTCATCCTGCCACGTTTATAACAACTATTGTCATTTAGGGCGCCTGAAGATTAGAGATCTTCATGGTTGCTCCATAATAGGATAGGATGTTACGATCTACATGGTATAAGTATGGAGAATTGTTTCAAGACAGGGGTTGCTGAACATATAACCAATTCATTGTATTAGCTGTGAGGAGGATATGTGTAATCACTCTGTCTTTTAATACAAGGAGTTACTTCTGATCTAAAGGTTTTTACGTCTGTTCAGCCAGCATCTCTGTGTGAAGGTTGGGCCCGCCTTCCACGGGGATTGTTGAGTTGAATTAGGACTTTTCAATTCCTTTGTCGTGTGATGTTATGTTAATTTTATTTTTTTCATAAGAAGCGGTAACAAGTGTGGATTTACAGTGTGTTGTGATTACATTCCTTGGAGATCTGTAGTGGTATAGTGTGACAGTCGACTGAGTAGGTAATTATTTCTTATGCAATTCGCGTGGTAACTATAACAACTCTGTTCATCCTTAGATCTTTTAGTTGTCGTTCCATGAATCTTTGCAGATTGTCTTTTATTGTTATGATTACCGAATTTCATTCCTGCACTTCAGTTTCCTAGAATAGTCGAACTCAATCTCTGTATTTGAATTCCTAGATCAATATTTAAATTATGCTTATGGGTTCCTAGGACAATCATATTGGATAGGTGAGTTAATCATTCAGTGATGTGAATAGGATTTTCTTCCATATGCAATTGTAATTTAGATATGACTTTTATCTTTCCATTCTTAGATCAAGGCATAGCAGAAGGTAATTGTGATTGTATTGCTTAGAAGATAACTGGATTAAGTAGATTCTTGGGATGAGCATAGCTTAATAGAGGATAGTATTGTTCAATTACAGTGATTTTGTGTTTAAGCATATACTGTGCATGTTATCCTTGAAATACAAGACTTTCCCGGGTTGACAATAAATATTGTACACTCTATATGTTAGTGGTAATCCACTTGCATATTGGGTGCCCGACAAGTACAACCTCCCATATTTCATTCTTTATGATGGACTGGAATTCCTCCGTCATGGCATCCTTCCAAAATTGGTGTTTGGATGCTTCTTCATATGTGGTAGGTTCTGAGTCAATGATGTGACTCATCAATGCTACATAACATGAGAAACTCTAAGGTATTTTTCTTTCTTGATAAGTTCCATGTGGAACTTCATTCCCCTCTACATCTTACAATGTATGTTGTGACCATCTAGGCCTTTTCTGACTCACTACCATATCTATTTGAGCATCAACTGGCTAAACTGGATCAATGGGATTGGTCGGTTCATTCTTTTCTTCAAACTCCCTCTTAACTTTTGGAGGGGGGGATGATCTCATCTATTCATCATCATTAATATTCGTATCATATCCTCTTCCTTTTAGGATAGCCATCTCTTCTTCAAAGGTCACATCCCTACTGACTATGATCTGCCTCGATCCTAGGATGTATATTCTATAAGCCTTTGAAGACTCAATGTATCCCACGGATGTTCCCTTCTTTCCTAAAAGTTCCAGCTTCATCCTTTTATCCTTGGGAACATGAATGTATACTATGAAGCCAAAGATACGAAGGTGGCCCACTTCTGGCTTCACTCCTGTGAAAACTTCTTCCAGATTCATGTTCTTCAAGGTTTTGTACATAAACAACTTTTTTGGATGCTTCTTCCCACAAGAACACTGGTAGACTCTGATAATGTATCATGGATTTAGATGCTTCCACAACTGTCCTCTTCTTTATTTTCACAACCCCATTTTGTTGAGTATTTTAGGGAACCATGATCTCCCTCTTAATTCATGCTTCCTTGTATAAGTCATTGAATTCTATAGAGGTATATTCTCCACCATTGTCTGATCTTAGGATCTTAATCCTCCTTCCTGAAAGATTCTCAACTTGTGATTTAAATTCTTTGAACTTGTTGAGTACTTCCTCAGATTCCTTGGTCTTGAGAAAGTATATCCACGTATTTCGTGAGTGGTCATCAATAAATGTTACATAGTAGTTGTAAACAACCAATGAAGTAACAGTCATGGGTCCGCAGAAGTCATAGTGGACTAGATCCAATTTTCCCTTGGATATGCTTTCACTTTTCAAAAAGGAACCCTTAGTATTCTTACCAAGTGCACATCCTCTACATATACTATCATGGTATACATGAAGCACTGGTAGACCTGTCACCATGTTCCTTGATAATGGGATAGCTTGATAGTTTAGATGAGCTAGTCTTCTGTGCCATAGATCACTTATGTTGGTGGAATAATGGACTAAATATTGATCTGGTAGAGTGCTCAATTGATACAAGCTCTCCTCTCTTACACCAATTAACTGTGTTGTGTTCATGATATAATTCTTGTGCCATGCAAGCACAATCCCATCTACACATGTAACTCTATTTTCCTTGTCCTCTAAGGCGAAGATGGAGACATGGTTTCTTTTCATACCAGGTACATTAAGCACATCATTCAAGTGTAGTAAATCATTGGATTATAACTGAAGAGAGGTAGATCCAAATTCTTTCAAAGTGTACCTGGAATCATCTCCAAGTAAGACACATATATGGGAGTCTTTCTAAACAACTTCTTAAAGGATCTCTTTATAACCAGTCATATGTTTAGAAGCACCACTATCTATAAGCCATGTATCACTAGTGGCGGGAACACTATTTGATAATGTTGATATGAGGAAGAATTCTATATGATCTTCATTTCTTTTTTTCTTGTGATGATGACCTTCTTCCACATCAGTTGTTGAAGCTTCATGATTCCTCTTGTTTGCACTAAATAACTTGTTTTCATAGTGACCAAAGTTTCTTGCACTTATGGCATTGTATGTGTGATAAATCCCTCTTCTTTTCCCTCCGATATGGAGAAGAACTTGGTCTCCTAGATTGGTTCTTATGGTTGTAAAAATTCCTTCCTTTTCCATTTCATTTCTTGGCATGAGTGATGAAGGCTTGATTCTCTTCAAATTTAGAACCACAGAGTCTGTCTTGAGTGCAATCTTCCCATAACTTGTCAAATTTGAGCAGCTTGGTTCAACCACTTATGGTTTGGATCAAAGACTCCCATGATGGTGGAATACCATTTAGAGTGGTCATGACAAGCTCGTTATCTTCAATTTTATCTCCACTGGTCCTTAGCTTGTCTTGAAGTTTAGTGATCCTCTTGAAATATGAGACAATTGATTCAGACTTGATCATATTCATATTCGATAGTTGGATCCTCAATGTGAGAGTCACATTGATGCTACTATGTTCAAATAACTTCTTCAAGGTCTTGAACATCTTCCTAGATGTAATTTTTTAGAGACTTGCAGAACTAAGTGATCTTTGATCGAGTGCACCAGAATCCTTCTTGCTTTAGCATCACTCTTCCTCCACTGGGACTTGTCTTCTTCCGCTTATAGTTTTGGAACCTTCTCATTGAAAAAATTCAAAAGATCATTTTATTCCAGGATGAGCATACCGATAGGATTCTAGGATATGAAGTTTGTATCCCCATCAACAGGATCTTCAACCTTCATTCCAATCATCTTATCTGCATATCTGAACCAAAAAACCTAGTAGGAGTTAGGTAAAAAATGAACTTTTGAATTTAAAGAAAATAACCTCATAGATATATGCGCCCTATCAAGGCGACTTGAGGGAAGGTGAGGTTGAGCCAAAAAAGTGGCATGATCAACACAAAATTTGAAACCCTAATTTCTGCAACAATAGAATTAGGTAAAAAATGAAACTTCTCAGAATTTGGTTTTTCCTTCACCAAAAGATGTGCCTCCCCTAGAGTGAAGTTTCCACAACTCTTTTTCTATTGAATAAATGAGGAAATACCTTGAAAGGTCAACCCTAGCTTTCGATAATGGCCTCTTCTAGAAATGCTTTGATACCATGTTAGTTTTACAAGATTATAGCAATATAACTTAATTGAAAATAAACAATAGGATCTCTAGCAGAAAGAAACAACACAAAAACAAAGAACACAAGAATTTATCCCGGGAAAACCATTCGAGGAAAACTCAACAAACCTTCATATATAGATGATAGCTTCTGAGAGCAGAGAGAAGAAGAAAGAGAGTGAGAAAAATCTCTCTAAGATACAACCCTAGAAAACCTCCTTCTGTTGATGTTTTGAACTTCTGTAGGAGATAGAGTGAACTTGTTTGTCTGGACGAGTGTCTAAATGAGGCACACATGCCTTATATTAATACACATTACAAAAAGCGACTTTTACCCTAACATGGCCGACTTGTATGAATCACTGGGCCGACCTACCTTGGGGAAATACAAAAATAATTTTATTTTTATTCTTTTCTTGTCTAATCATTCCCCAGGGTTTACATGAGTAATTACATCAGTATAATCACCCATAGGAGGTAAAAGGAAATACAATACAGGTACAATAATAATTTCTTTTGAAGTTACACAATTTCTGACATAACCTAGAATTTATGGCTGTGCAATTCTCTCCATAAAGCTAAAACTTGTTGTTAGAATCTCAACTATTATTGTTCAATCTCTTTCGAGTTAAAATGATTTCAAAGTTTTTACCACACACTAATTTTGTAGATGATTTCAGGCCCACTAGCACATCATGAGTGGGCCTAATGGTTAAGAGCACGTGTTTCCTCCTAGGAGGTCACAGGTTTAAATCCAAAGGGGGTAGGGTATGTACACCTTTGTAAACTTTAGCAGTTAAATCACTGCGTAGAGGGGGGTCCCTTGTCCCACAAACAAAGAAGTCTTATACACCAATTGGCGTCTCTCTTGATGGTGTCATCGTCCAACAATATTTTACTTTTTCTTGTTTTTTGAAACATATCACTACTATATGTAAGTATATATCCATTAAATTTCCATATAATTTAAAAAAAATAATATAATTATGATACTTATTTTCTCAATTATTATAAAATCCCTTTGTTATTATATATTGCTTTCCCCACTTTGATTCTTACAATATTCCACCTATTTATTGAGTTTCAAAATATTACCAACAACAAACACATATACAACAAGGAGAGCTGCTAAAGGCAGCAAGTCCCTGCCTCAAGGAGTTGAGTATAATGTAATAGTTCAATTTTACGTTCAGATCTGAAAATGAAAGGAAAAACGAATTGCTAGTCGCAACTAGCAACATGTTTGATGCGAATTATGGCACTTGTATGAATATCAAAGCATTAAAGCATTAAATTAGAGGATTGCTCAAAATCCTGATTTCTTTCACCTTTCTGGCCGAGATAGAATATTGCCAAGGCTCTGACCAGCCTAGAAGGATAGTCGTCCAACGCAAAGGTAGGAGTGCTTTCTTACTGTTAAGAAAAACAGGTCCTTTCTTCATCACAAAGACACCCAAAGTTTCGGATGTAAATTTTTTCTCTCATCTCTATGAATTTTCTTTCTGCGAGACAAAAGATATTGTTTTCCATCTCTTGCATCTGCAGTTGTTAGAACATTTGCAACTGCTGGTCCTAGAATTTCCTGAAATGGAGACAAGGCTACATAATCGTTGTTCGTTGTTTTGAGGCAGGCTTTGAACCTGCTGAGCTGCTGAACCGTCCCATGCCTCCTGCAGCTAATGTGTTACAGAAAGGAGTGCTTAGTAAAGCACAACGCATTGTAACGACTTAGTAAACAGCCGCGGAGACTCATATCACACCAAACTCCATTGTTATCAGATTCCAACAAGCCCCAAATTTGCGAACAAAATGTAATAGACATCCATATGTCAAAAATAAAAAATCCGGCACTATAATAAACAATGAATACAAATATAAAAGATATAATCGCGCATAAGACAATGAAGGACACTATTAAAAAGATATAAGACAATAAATATAGAATCGCGCACTGTAAGAAATAACGAATATAAAAAAGCTGAATTTTCCAAAAAGAAGGATCTAGGCTCACGTTGTAACCATCCAAAAATATTACGCGTCCCCAGAGTATGTATTTATTTATCTGACAAGTAGTCATTGCATCCCATGGAGATATATAACAGCTGGTACTCTGTTTTGGCCAAGTGGCTGATGGTGTGAAACAAGCGTTCGAAAAATGCTTTTGGGTGACTTGGGCATCCGAGATGAAACATTCATAGAAGAATAGCGTCCAGGAAACTGTAAAATTGAAGGGCTGATGGAAGCATTCATAACAAAAGAGGGATTATTAGAGAACTCTGACACCCATCCAAGATTAATTTCTATGATGTGCCATTGCTTGTCATCTTGGTTGATGTCAGAGACTATTCCATGAGGTCCATCCATGCACAGATTATCTGGGTATGAGGATTTCCAATCTATTTCTGGATTAATAGATTCCAGAACTTGGTATACTGCTGCTTTTTCGTTGCTATCCAATGCCAGTTCACCATAGTTCTCTGCACAAACATGGGATATCAAAACACTGCTAAGGATATGAAATGACATCGCTCGAATATAGACCTTACAAATGCGGAGAAGAATCAACCTCTGGAGATACATTTCCATGGCCTGGAACAAGAATTCGGAACAGCCAAGAGGAAGAGTATTACGAAGAAGGAATCGGTTATATTTCAGTGTGGTCGTTCGAAGGAATATGAATAGGAGAATAAATCAAATGGCTAGCAGCTTTCGCCTCCTGCAACGTTTGTTCTTTGGCGGACATAAATTAGCCTTTCAAATCTGTGGAAGAGGGTTTCAGTGCAAGCCTAAAGCCAACCGATAGAGGGGTCTGTTCCTGTAGTAGATGGTATTTTTGATAGACACAGAGCTAGGATGCGAGCGCCCTGAGTACCAAATATGTGCATACAGGTGAGAATATATCAAGCATAGGCAAAGAGAGCCCACTAGTCAAAATCTATGCACAATAATCATCAAATAGAACTTCTGTTAAATGACAGCATTGCAAGAATTAAAAGTGTAGGCCGTGTGACTGTCATTAAAGCTTGCCATGCTTCATGTAATGAAATACATGGTTACCATATCGCTTGGACACAAGATTTTCCATACGCATTCGATGAGGATTGTCACGGAATATGGCGGCTTCATAGTAAAAGAAATTTGGAAGAGTCACCAAGAGATTTGGATGTGTGTTCTTCAAAGAAATCTGGACCTTCATCCTATGATATTAGTGGCTTGCAAGATTATAATGTCAAATTGCAGAAATCTGAGGAATTCGAGTCGAGAGAGAAAGAAGATTACGATAACCTGTGTTCTTCCTACTCATTCTTTCGAAGATCCAAAGATTACGATAACCTGTCTTCTTCCTACTCATGCTCTCGAAGATCCATCTAGGGGCCAGGAGGCGTCATTCTCCGGATCCTGTGATGAATTCTTCCTAAGGGGGCTGTCAATTGTATATTACCATGGGAAAAAACTAGGTAATATACTTACTTACTACTGGTCTGACTACTTTTCTTAGTCCATAGTGTAAGTTCCAGAGAAAAATAAAATAAAAAATAGGGATAATCTAGGTTGTTCTATGAGCTAAGATTATGGGTAATCATCGTTGTTCCACTTGCCTGTATGGGGTAGGACTCCGAGTAGTTCCACCACTTGCGTGTCTTCTGCTGCTGAGGTGAGAGTAAACAACCACTTGCAGATCTAATGGCTCTTTCTTATCATTGTTTTGTTTCAAATAGTGTTGGCTACTGAGCTCCAGTGCGGAATTGAGCGAGCTGAAGCTGAAGCGGGTTCGGGCAAGAAGCTTTGCACCTACAAGTGGCTTCGTACCTTATGGTTGTCGACTGGCCAGGCGAGGAAGAGGACAATGCATATTTGCGGTAAGCTGCAAGTTAAACCCTACAGTCCTTTTAGTCGAAATTGATGGCACCACCATGAAAAAAAATGTAATTGATTCAGCATAGAAAAGTGATTTCAAAATGATATAATTTCAAAATGATATTGGATTTATACAGTAAAACCTATATTCTATTTTTTTTCTGCAATTTTGTATTCCAAAAAGTTGTTCTTCTGCTACAGTAAAACCCAAATTTTTTTTCTTGCAATTGAACATGTAAAATGAAAATTTGGAGGTAATTACCATTGTTTTCTTAACTAAATATTAGCTTCGAGCTACCACAGCGGCAAGCAGCAGACCAACGGGTTAGTGGGAAAGGAAGCACCAGTAGTTGCAGCGCTAATGACAATTTTGGAGATGTTGAAGTGGAATCTAACCGGATTAACTGTCCCGTTCCACAGAAATCACCTTTTAATTGCTAGGAAGCTGTGAAAATGCAAGAGGAAGCCTCTGCTTCTGTTTCAGTTTTCGGATCAGCTAACAGCAGTGGTGAATGTAAAGATTCAGGCTTTTCAGCAACAGGCTTTTCATAATGCAAACTCTGAAAACTCCTGGAGAAGGTGAATTTAAGGTATGGAGATTCAGGTGCAGTTAATCTGCATGAAGCACCCGATGCATGAAGTCGAAGAGGCGGCGGGGCGGTGTATGAACAGGGAAAGGCGGTGGGGTGGTGGCTACCTTGGCTAAAAATATAAATCCTTCTGCAAGATCAATGTTCGATGGCACCTTGGCTTCTGCAACTAAGTATCCGTTTCATCAAAGAAATGAAAGTACCCTCAATGTTGTATATTTTGTTGTTGCCCTAAGTGAAAGATTCTGGCGGTGGAAGATTAGGGCGGTGGGAAGTGCTATGAGGTGCGCACCTTATGGATATTAAAAATTTAATGCTACGAACTAATGCTGCTAATGTCAGGGATGGCATTACTTAGAAAGAATATAAGCACAGTAAAAATAGAAAAAACTATAGGAATGTTTCACAAGTTTCAAATGGAAAAATGCTCTCCTGCCTCGACATGAGGCCAAATAAGAGGTCGAAATGCTTGATTGGCCAACGAAACGGTGTTGCATTCTTTTGTCAGATGAATAATTTATTGATTGGTTGAATGAAACGGTGCTGCATTTTTTTGTGAGATCAATAATTTATTGATTGGTTAAAACTTAGGATACATGTTTTAATATATTTTTGGTCCTCGTGCAGACTAATAGAAACGGCGGCAAGCCGATTCATAGAGTCCCTGCTGGCCTAAAAGGCAGGGACTAATAAGAAAGATCAAGAACCAGCATAGCTTTCAAATTTCAATGATGGTTAATTCATGATGTTATTTTTCACTAACTTCGACTGTAATTATCTATGGTGTCAAGTTCCAAGTGTAAATATCTACCTTGTCAAGTTCCAATAGGTGCCAAGTTCCAAGTGTAAATATCTACCTTGTCAAGTTCCAATAATTGTTAATTCATGATGTCACTTCTCAAATTGTAAATCTCAATGCCCCGTTTTGGTTAACAATAAATCTCATTGTCGTGTTTTGGTGAGGTATTCCTTATGTATTTTTGGTCTTTCGTATGTATAAAGTTTTTTTTATAACTTTATATATTGTATTAGATTGATTTAAATTAAATTTTACAAATAAATTTTCATATATCAATTTATATCTAACTTGACTCTATTCAAAATAAATTATTATTATCCTAGAAGTAAAACTATATATAACAATAATACTACCCCGAGCCCTTGAAGTCCCTTTAATAATGATAAAAAAATTGCTTGAACCCATCGTTTGTTAAGTATAGCTATAGACAACATTGTTGAGAATGTTTTCAATCGAGCTATAGACAGGTGTCCTGGACTGGACAGCTGCATTTTTTACGAAGTTCACATCGACAGTGAAGAAAGCATTCCCGGGTGTTGTCTTGTGCGTAGACATAATGCCTCACCATTGCTACTTGAGATTCAATGCACTCGCTAAAATATGATCGATAATCATATAAAATCTTAATTTTAATTCTAGAATTCTAGTTTTGTAATTATAATGATTTTGCAATTAAATTAAGCTTTTGCAAAATATATATATATATATATATATAGTGATAAGTCATTGTAATTGTATTGAGGTGTTTATAATCTAGTATGTCGGAAGTTATATTATGTAATGTTTTTATGTTGACTCATAACTTAGCCAATTTCTTGAGAGGTATTTTTTTTTATGTGTAAAAATTGAAGATGAAAAACAATTACATCAAAAAACTGGATCCCTCTTAATGCTTAATAAATTCAAGTTTAAGATGAATCTATACAGATTTGTATTTACACTGAAAAATTTTGTTTTTAAATTGATATTTTGTTGAGATCACAATAAGTAAGTAATGGTGAATCGACTCAATTGGAGAAACATTTCTAAAATTCACTATAAACACCTACTTTATGAAGGGTATAGAATGGGAATCTTGTGAGATATTGGAAGGAACCACTCACATAAGAGTTGAGAGTAAATTCTGATAGACCGGTAATCTAGCCAACGGAAGGGGGAAGGGGGTCGTATCCTTTGCCTTTAGGCACATCAAAAGCAATCCTATATAAATCTCTAAATAAATTATTGATGTTTCCACAACCCTACCTAGGATGGAGAGAATGGAGATCTCTTGAATTAATTCTCAACCCATCTTAACCAATAGAAATCTGTCACGCTGGTGTGGCATGGTGTGCTTCAAAAGTGTATACCATGAATGCTTAGTTTTGTTTTCTTTATGAGATGTTAGCGGTCTGCATTTGAACTCGCGGTGGTAGGTGTTAGATTCTTTAAGGAACTACTTGTTAACTATGCAAATGTGGAAAATAATTACTAGTTCTAAAATAGTATTAAGAATTAGCTAGAATAACCGTAGTTTGAATAGTTCCATATAAACACATGTTTTTAACTTTCTTTAATGATCTACAGTGTTAAGGATTTTATCACAATGGGCTACAGGTTTATTAAGTCGCATTTCTATTATTTCTTGCTCATAAATCAATATCCCTTAATACCATGTAAATATTAATAGTTAAAAGGAATCCAATAATCCATTATCCAGTTCACTTGAGCACTGAGATTACTGTCATAAATAATCTAGTTGTTGCATTCATTTAGTCAAATTTATATTTTATGTTCCTGAAGAACAATAGATTGAACATTATTGAGAAATTTGGCATCTATATAATAATGGCAATAATCATCCACACATGTAATGGCACAACACCGTCTAGCCTCCAAAGCTTTTCTTTATTTCAAATGAAGAATAACAACAGTACAATAGCAGCAGCACCTCAATCCCAATTTTAACTAGCTTGGAAAAGGTTGCTGTGCTTGGATATATACAAAAACCAAGAGATCCAGCCCAGGGGGGGCACAAATCCCAAGGAGATAAACCAAATATGCTGATGGAGAGTCCATCAATGACTGATCTGTGTCTAACTGAGCTAGATCTGAGTCCCACTAAGTGCAATTTTCAATCGGAGAGCTGATTTGACTAACACCTCAACTTGTTGACTGAAGCATCCACCAAAAATCATCCAGATGAGCCAAAAACGTGTGGAGGAGAGAGGGAGGGCGAAATTCCCCATAAAGGATGCTGAAGATCAACTCTGGATCTGATTTGATCACCTCCTTCAATCAAGGATTTGTCAGATCCAGTCAATCTGCTTCAGATCTGACTGATTTCAATCAAATCGGCTGAGAATCCACTAATCTATGATTTTGGATTTGCTCCATTATTCATCAATTTATTAATTAAAATAATCAATAATTGATTGTTGGGGCTTTCTGACCCGAGTGATGGAAAATCACTATAAACTAGGAAATAGTGGGTCCATGGGTTTACATGGTGCTCTTAGCTTGAAAATGAGCACCTACATGACTGAAACTGATTATTTGGCCCACTTTTATTACAAAATCAATTTTTCCAATTAAACTATTAAAAAATAGCCTAAGTTTTGGAAAAATTAAATTTTAATAAAAAAAACTGAAAAATTTAAAAAATTGAAAAATTCAAAATACCTAGGGGGACTTAGACATGTTCATATGACTCGACCATGATGTCTAGCATGTTTATACATTGACACATAGACTCTAATAACCTCAATAGGCCTAAATGCCAATCCGACCACCCCAACTTTGGAGGTATGGAGTGAAAAACTCAGAAATTATCAGTTGTTTATTCAAAAACCAATAATAACCAAGGGAAAAAACACCTTGGGCTAATCGGATTGACAAATAAAGTCTAAGAGACCGAGTCTTTTACAGACACTATCATGCTAGAACATTTATTACAATTCCCCCATGGAGTATGAACATGTGATATAGTACAACAAAGATTCCCAGAAGCAAGACTGAAGGTTCTCTAAAGTTCGAACAAGATATCCTTGTCCAGTTCACCATGCTCACTCGATAAAAAAACCACTAAGTACAACTTAGGTGGTAATAGTGAGCAAGGATCTTTTTTAAGTTATTGTAAATTAAGATATTGTAATTTGTATATACAATGATAATCTAATTTTTTTACGGACCAAACAAAAAAAATTAAACTAGTGTCCACTGGTTCCTAACACCAACCTAGTGACCTCATCAGCTATGGGCTACAAAACTTGACCTTAATAATATCTTTATCCTCAAATCAAAATTATATTGACAATGAATTTGATCAGGATTTAATCAAAGAATAATAAATGACCTAGCATCATAGAATCCAAGCATACCTCTTTGATTGTAAAATTGTCGTGTACAAGGAGAGCCAAAATGAAGTAGTCTATGGTGAGGAGATGATGCCTTAAAGTGTCTTTCTCCTTGTCTTAGGATCTCCTCATGATCGTGTGGCTCATCATGTACCACACAATGGAAATTGAACTCACTATAAAGATAATCTTCATTACGGTATTCTAGAATGATATATAGCCTGAGGATAAATCCAAGTAAAGGGTAACAAAGAAAGAGTGTAAAGCTCCTGGATCTTTAACGAAATCCTCGTTCCAAAAAAAATCAACTCAAAGTTAAGAGATTTAAATGTTCCAGACAAGATAGGCCCTAGTGACCCTTCTATTCGCGTACTTGTGTAGGATTTAATGGTGTGGATCTTCAGCAGTAGGACCAAGATTCTCACTAAATGCATCATGTCTTTTGCTAACTTGAATCTATTCATTTTTGTTCGTTACATAGCCTATTGCTCTTTGGAAATCCCCATATCTAGGAATTGGGGTTAGAAGAATGCAATGGAACCATTACAAGACGAAAACAAAACCCTTGCAATTTCTGAATCAATGGTGCAAAATGGACTTGAACCAATGACCTCAAGGTGCTTGTTAGTGAGATTCACATAGATCCGAGATTTCAGAACAACTTAGAGGAATTTGCTTGGCACATTTATCGTTCATCACTTTCTCGGTGTTTGGCGATAAAAATTGGGGAAAATTTGAAGGGAATTTTGAGTGTTCGATAGAGGAGGGAAAAATGGAGGGAGGCTTAGCATTTTCTTCTTTTTAAGATTGCGAAGTACAAAATTTAAAAAAATTATAAGAAAATAACATATAAATTATTAAATATAAATATAAATTTTATTTTTTAAAACTCAAATATAAATTTAAAATAATAACATAGTATGAAAAGATAATTCAAGATACATTTAACATAGATATAATGGTGTTAGATTTATATATTGTAAAATTAATTGCTACAAATGTTTAAAATAAGAAGAAATGTAAAAAAAATTAGACAAGTATAGAAAGGCACAAAAATACAAAAGCATAAGCATTAGGTTATCCGAAGATGAAAATTTATAAAGTGAAGGAGAGCCAATCAAGAAACATATGCCAAGAATAGGAAGGAGCTAGCCTACCAATTCTTTGTATGTATAATGTAATCGTCGGTTATGGGCTAATATGTTAGTGTTTTAGGAAACTAGTTGATTCATGGCCTATAGTTAGCGGAACACTAACCCATTAAATCTTAATGCATTACAACCTAACCAATTTGATTAACAAATTCTAACCTTTCACTCGAGAGGAGAATGGTCACCAATGAGATGGAGTTATTTTCCTTGCATTATAATGAAACATTTCTAATTTCCCTTTTAAGTTAGCAATTGGTGAATATACACCAACACATGATAAATATATGGAAATGGGAGGATAGGAAATGTTGTAGGATCATCTCAATCCCATAAGAACTCATGAATAGACACAAACCCCACAAAGTTGACAAAGTCTAAGTTTGGAGGAGGGGAAAAACTTGTCAAGGATCACTTGAAGAAGAAAAAGGAGCGATTAATTAACCCAAGACAAACAACCTCACTTAAGGAGACATTTCTTCAAACAACTAGACCTTCTAAATGAAAATTATCTTGTGGAACATAAGAGGCATTAATGCACATAAGAAACAAATAATTTTGAATAACAAAATAAGAGTGGGAAAACTAGACGTAGTGTTTATTCAAGAAATAAAATGCAAAGAGGATAACACATTAATTCCACCCAAATGATACGAGGAGGGTGTTATTGCTCGACTGTAGGATTTAGAGGATTTTCAAGAGTTATGGAAATGATGTAGGATCCCATAAACATGAATCTAGAAAACCAAATGATCACCTAATGATGGATGACTAGCGATTTATATTTTAGTCTCAAGGGTAAAGGGAAATATAACTAATGTGTATGGGTTCATTGATCCCTGAAAAATTCTATAATGTTTTTGGAATTTTTTTTTGGGATTAGGATTCTCCCCAACTAGAAACATTTAATCATTAGAGAAGACCTAACCACATCAAATTCCCTCTTTGAAAATAAAGAATGAGTGCAAAGGTTGGATGTGATAAGCTAGCTTCTCCCTATAATATGGATGAGTTAATTGTACCAACACAAAACTCCATGGCCTACATAATGCATCAAGAAAAGAGGGAACTTTCCACATTCATGGTGATTGAAGGAATTTTCGATTTCCATGAAGCTCCCACACCTTCCTTCTCTTTTCTTTTACGAATGATGTTATAAAAATGATCTTTTTGTTACTTATTAGACATGGCAGTAAAAAGATTGTATGAGGGTTTTTTGATTGAATTCATCGAGGCTAGATTACCTTTGGTTATATGATGCAGGAAGAAAAATAATATTATTATTGTGCAAAAAGAATCTAGGTTTATTTAGGTTAGGATTAAAAGGAAGTTGGATCATTTGTTGATAGTATAACCACCATTGTTATTAGAGGTCTAAGTTGTGTTAATTTCAAAGCATTGGCTTGGTAGCCTAAAAATGAGCTTTAAGGTCAGTTTCAAATTTGGTCAGATTCAATATAGTGAAATTGAAAGAGAAGAATCCCAAGAGATAAAAGGGACATATAAGGAGCCCTACATAATACCTAATGAGAGAGGAAGGGATAATGAAAAAGTGTAATTTGGGTACTAGTTATGATTCATATTTTTTAATTAGTAACACATTTATTTATATTGTATTGATAAAAAAAAGTATATTGAGGATATGCTTAGGTTGTAAGGTCAATAACAATTTGTAAATACATATTAGTGTAGCATGGGGTTCATATAAACTCCCATAAGAAAACCAATGACTTTTATAAATACTAAAAAAAGGAGAAAATAGTACATTGATCTATACAATTTAGTGATATTCTTAGCTTAGTGCAAGGACTACACACATCAAAAAATGTTTCTTACCATTTTTCTCTATGTGAATTTTAAAGCAATTTTTACAGTTATTTCTATGAAGAACATAATATATCATGAAGTCATTGAACGAAATGCAATAGATGAGAATCTCTTTCATTATATTATTACTTATACTTATCTTTATATCACCCCAAATTTCATATAGAAGGTCCATTGTTTCATTAAGGGAATGAACCTTTGTTGGTGCAATGATGTTTCAAGAATTTGTCATCCCTAGTTGCAAACTTATCTATGTATTTGGAGATGCACATGATCCTACTGATATTTTTGAGTGGCACTATGGTTTATAGTTTGTTTCCATTTGACGGTAAAACATTGCATTTTACTAAATGTAAATATCATCCACTTCAAATCATCAATAGAATTGTTTATGAGGTATTGTTTTTAGATAATTTTGTGTAATATATTATGATGATTTGGATTGGTTTAGGCTTCACAACTACACTAAGATTCACATGACTAGTTTAGAGGTTTGTGTAAATTCTTTTGAACAGTAGGGTCAAATTTTTTCGGATTTATGAGATGAAAATATATAAAAAAAAATTTGTAAATTAAAAAATGATATTAACATAAGACAAAAATTACATAGTGGACAACCAGAGTTTTGTTGGGCCTAGCCACACGACACTTCCAAAAACTATTTCATCCTGCCATCTTCAGTCTATGTCTGGTGTGAATAAAAAAAAATACCAGTCCCTTTATAACTAATCTACTTCTTTCATGAAAAGAAAAACTATAATAGCTAGTTTCATCATTATTCCTAAAAGAAAATATTTAACTGGATAGAAAATACTCTTGGTCCTTTTTGTGCTCCATGTCTCCTCCGCCATCATAGTCCATGTGCATGTACTGATAAGCCCCCATCTTCCCTTTCGATCCTGGTTCCACTTCCAGCTTCTTTCCTTTTTCCTTACTAGTCTCTCCTCCATCGCAACTCAGGGAGGGTGGGACATAAAAATTCAGTCCCAATTTTCTACCAATGAGATCGATCTTTTTGTGCAGCAGTAGGAAATTCTGGTGGTGCTCCTTCTAGGATTGTACCGGCTCCATATCTCTGTGTCTCTTGTTTTCTCCCTCAATCATCACATGATCCATAAGGTTCTTCATGACCCAATACACCATCATCAGGTGTTCATAGGATGACGCCCTCCCCATTGTAGTGGCATAGTCCATCACCCATTCCTCAACCTCCTCCTAGATTTAATCCATCGAGTTAGCATTTACCCTCTCCCACAACTCCTTTTCTATCAGTTTTAACTCACCACAAAAAACTGTGGGAATTCATTCACGGAAGAAGGTAGCATTTGTTTGGGCCTGCATGTGGGCCTGAGTTATCCTTCCCCATGCTCTCCTTAGATATATTGTGTATTCCATTTTCCTCCCTTGGCCATGCATAGCCAATGAGGTAGTAGCAACAATATCACATTGATTTCCCCTCTATGCCATCTTCTCTTGATTGTTTTTTAGCCAGAAAATACTTTCTATAAGGTGGTTCACTCTAATGATAATAGAAACAACAAGGCCCGATCAAATAAAATTTAGGTATGAGGGACCCCGACGCTCGCCCGACTTTATAGTAGGGTAGGTCATAATTTCTAAAACTGGGTGTTTCATGACTTAATCTGCCCTAATTTTCTGTTGAACTGCTTCTATTGTACCAGTATCGATATTCTTCATAATTGGATTCCCAAATTCTTGAGGTGAGAAACTTATCGTATCCTCTTCAGATCTCCCCAACAATTGTAATGAGTGTCTACTCGTACCATGAACATATATGGGAGGTCCTTTCATTGTCCTTCCTTCATCGATATTAAAAGAGGTGGGATGAATCTGTTCCATGCACTTGTGGGCTTGTGAGATGGCCATGATTCCCCTCGCTTGACCCTTCCTTCTCATCCTATTGCCACATGATCAATGTTGTCCATATGCCAGCATTGGTCTACCCAATGTTCTCCTTCAAAATCCTACAACTTTCCTTCTCTGATGTGGTGTCCTCCTCCTACGCCCACATTTTCCATGAGGTCGACAACTTTATTATCTCCCCTCCTAGCATGGCCGAAATTCCAAGCATGGTTCATGGACACTAAGGCCCCAATCATTTCCAATCTGTTCAGCATGCTCCAGATGGTTTCCACTTTCTTTTCCTTTTCCCATTGGTCAATTTTATCACCATTTGGATGATGAATCGAGTGTCTCCTTTCGTCGTCGTTGAAAACCATTCCGATATGGAAAAAATCTTGAGGCCTTGCAGGAGGATTTATAGCTCCACTTTTTTGTTCATCTCTAGTTCAATGGAACCATAGTAAACATACATGATCACCCTTGTGGAGTCCCTTCAGATTGCTCTATACCTTTCCAGACCAGGGTTTCCTTTCAAGGCTCCATCAAAATTAAGCTTATAGGTTTTTTACGGGGGTGGGGACCATGAAATTGGGCTTGTTGGATGACAAACCAGAGCTCTCTTTCATAGCAACCCTAAGTCATATTTTGTGAGATCCCAACTTTCTACTATTCGAATATCCTGTTCAGTTAGCTCCTTGTCCCTGTCCATCCACTGATTATTCCTCACCATATCTTGATTGTTGTGAGTAAGTCTCTTCCATAGTTTTTGTTCTCCTAATTTCTTGTCCTAGAATAATCGATTGTTCCTCTTCTTCCATAAAACCAATGACAACATACCTGGGAACATTTCCCAAATCAATTTGAGGATAGGGTTTCAAAAAGATTTCATGTTCCAGTTTTTGAGAGTTTGATCTACTAAGAATTCACCCCCACCCGATCCTAGAGCACTGAGGAAAATGGGCATTCATACAGAAGGTGGTTCATTTTATCCTCTTTGTTTTAGCATAGGGGGCACTACGTAGGGCCCTAAACACCCTTTTTTATTAGATTGTCCCCCATCAAAATTCTTCTCTTTATTACCAACTATTTGAAGGTGGTGTTTTTTGGGAAAGTATTCATGATCCATATCTTTTTAAAAATATCTTCTCAAGATTCCCCACTACTGGTCTTTATGTTATAAGCCTCCTTTATACTGAAGACTCCCCTCGATGAGTACCCACATATTAACTTGTCCTGGTATTCTTATCTTCATATGCATCTTTCATTAAGTATGTCTTGTAGCTCCTTTGTCTCTTCTACAGTTATCAAGCGTTCTTACCATTCCCAACCTTGCCATTCCCTGTAGTCCCCATTATTGGTTAGCTCAAACCAATACTAACACACTTTGATCCTTCCTTCTCTTAAACCTCTTTCCCTTGCCATATTCCATCTGAGGTTGTATGTAAGCTTGGGAAATTGATTCCATGTCATCCCATAAATTTGATTCATGGCCATTTTTTACTTCCCAAAAGCTATGGTCCTGAACAATACCTTTATTTCATTGGGAAGTCATCCATATGTGGGAGCCCGTTTTCTCATCACTTATTCGAACGAGATAATTTCCTGACTTATCTTGGGCATACTTCATATGCCATAGCTTATCCTAGGGCTTGTTATTATGGGTGCACCACCTCCACCATATTTTGGCTCCTAGGACCTCGCTTATTATATATGGATCCCTGAGGCCTAGACCTACCCTATCCTTTGGTTGGTAGACCTTATCCCATCCTACCAAATCTATTTTATATTTTTCTCTATTTCCCCCCCATAGCAAAACACATTGGATATTGCATATTTCCTTGAGTATTTCCTTTGGAGCAGGAAAATATGAGAATAAATAATTTGGCATAGCCTGGAGGACAAAATTTACCAGGATAAGTCTATTCAAAAAGTTTAAAGGCCTTATTTCCCACCTAGATAGCTTCTTCCTCATGTGATCTAGAATATCCTTCCATGAAACCTTCATGATTGTCCCTTCCTCCATAGGGGCTCCTAGATAATTTGACGAGAGAGTTCCGACTGAGTAACCTAGGATGCAAATGATGTTCCTTTGAGTCACCCTTGGGGTGTTGAAGAAGAAAATTTGAGTTTTTTTCAGATTTACTTGTAAACTGGAATACTTGGAAAAGAGAGTCAAACACTTCTTGAAAGACCCTGTCTCTTGGATGGAAGGGTGCCCCATTAGCATGGTGTCAACCATAAACTGTTGGTGGGTTTGTTTGTCAGTCCCCCTATGGAGTTTTAAACCTCATATTTCTCCTTTGGATGAGTGGGCCTAGATAAGCCGGATAAGGCCCTCAACCATGATGATGAACAAGAAGGGGAATAAGGCCCCCACCTGACAAATGCCTCAGGTTGGATTCAAAGTGTGGGTGGGTGAACCATTCAACAAAATTGAGAATAAAGTATATGAAACGATGTTCATGACCCACTGTATCCAGTATCTTCCAAAGCCAAATGCCTTCAAGACTTCCCTCATATACTCCCAACTCGATTTGTCATAATATTTGGATTTGTTGAGTTTAACCATCATGCCTAGTTTTTTGGTGAGTTTCAGGGAGTGTATATCTTAATGGACATGGATAATTCCATCCTGGATTTTTCTTCTTCCACAAACCCTGATTGGTATGAGATAATCAGGAAGGGGAGGATTGACTTTAATATATTGGAAACCACTTTAGATATTAATTTATAAATGTCACTTCACATAGATATGGGTATAAACTTACCTAGTGTATCTGCTCCCTATGACTTGAGGATGAGAGTAAGGAAAATCACATTGAAATCCCTTAGGACTCCCCTAGCTTGGCACGATTCCTCCACAATTTCCCACACTTCCTATTTTATGAGGTCCCAAAAGTAGTGGAAAAATTTGGATGTAAAGCCATCTAGCCCAAGAGCCTTGCCCAACGTCATTTGGTGCATTTCCTCCTCAACCTATTTCAGTTCTATAGGTTTGATCAATATCTCATTTTTCTCCTGAGTGACCACCATCGGGATGAGTCAAGTAATTTTCTAAATGTCTCGTTGTCTATTAATCTAGTCCTCTGTAATGACTCTTTTGAAGTGGTTGACCAACTCTTCTTCTATCTCCATTCTTGTCTCGACATGCCTTCCATATGTCTTCCTCATTTTGTGAATATTTGATCGCTATTTGTTTTGTATCACCACATTATGGAATAATTTCGTGTTACATTCTCCTTCTTGAAGCCATTGATTCCTTGACTTTTTCTTTCAATATATTTCTTCCAGTCGGTCCCTTGTGGCAAGCTGGACACGGAGGTATATTTCTTTTTGTTTGAGGTCTTCCTCATAACCTTCATTCATGCCCTTTCTTTGGATCCCTTCTAGTTTGTCAATCATATTTTTTTTGTCCTAGAATATGTTTCCAAAATCTTATTTGTTCCAATTACGAATCCTTGTTTTTAGAGATTTCAAATTATGTTGGAATTGGTACATTCCTGATCCCATAGGAGGGACCAGTTCCTACCACCACTTCTAGACTAGTGATTTGAAGTCTTTGTGCTCAAGCAAGAATTTATCAAATCTAAACGATTTCTTGTTAGGGCATTTTGACCAATCACTACAGGAATATCAACTAATGATCCTATCCAGTTGATGAAAGAACATTGATTGACACCTCTCTTGCTTCTCTGGAAATGTCCTTTGCGCCTAAAAATATATCTATTATAGAAGCTACGTGGTGCTCCCCTCCTCGTCAATTGTTCCATGTGAACCATCCATTTCCAGTTTCCAAGTCAACTAGTTCACTTTGTTCGATGAAATCCTTAAAATATTCTTGGAATTTATCCAAATTCTGTCTCCCCCCTTTCTTTTCTCGCCAGGGATGTTATCAGGTTGAAGTCCCCACCCATAATCCATGGGATACTCTCTACTTTCCTTTTATCCATATTAGGAAATATAGAAGAGGGGGTTAATGAGGGAACTCACTTGGGCCATATATGTTTATTAGGGTTCCCTTTTCTCCTGAATCCAGGATCATGAAATCCACCATTATAGAGAAACAGGTTTCCCACATATTTGTTAGGTTAATTAGTTTTGGGCACCAGAGAATATCAATTCCTCCCACTGCCCCATTAGAATCTATTGCAATTGTCCTACATCCTTTCCAAATCCTCTGTCTGACCTTGTCACATGTTTTAGATTTACATTTCATCTCTTGGAGAAAAATAGGTGCTAGTTTCTCCATCTTGAGCTTCTTTGCCATAGTCTTAATTTTCCTGGGGTGATTTCAACCCTGTATATTCCATGATATTATTTTCATTGGTTCACTCAATTCACTTCATATAAGTCCTCTACTATCGTAGGATACTGGATTGAATCAATAGGATTAACTCATATTTTAGCTATCCTTTGCTTGTTCATCTTCCTACCTCTCCATAGGTACTCCTCAAGTTGTTTTCATTTGTTTCCCTTATGGGGATTTACTGCTATCTCAAGTTGTTGAATATCCTTTGTTTTGATGATTACTTCATATAAGAGCTCCATATATCACTTAGACACATAACCTTTCCCCCTTTTCTCACATTCGTTCTCAATCTTATGTAGATTTAGCTCCCCCTGTTCCATGCCCTCAACCCCATCTTCCTCGATGGCCTCCATCTACTCTTCTGACAGTTTCGACTAAATTTCCCATAATCATGGCACTTCCTGCATCTAAAAGGGATGTGTTCATAGTCAATTGGATTTTTCCATTATTCATCTTCCTAGTTTGGATTGGTGGATTCTGGTAATTGTTTTGACAGATCCATATAGACACAGATTTGAGCAAAAGTGGCATATCTCTGTTATTTAGTTTGTTCTACTAATTTCAAAAATTCCCACAACATGTACCCAATGTATTTAAGGGTTTTGAGATCCCAGTACTCAGACAATAGGGAGTAAAAACAAATCTATAATGGAGAAACCCTCATATCCTCTTTCTCGAGACTCAATATTTCTTTCCATTTCCTTAGATAGAGGCCCGCTGAGAAGAAGAAATATGGTCCCCCTTCTAGGATCCGATCCCGATCCTCTTGATTGAAAATAATTATGGTGAAGAATCCCCTTTAACCTAGGTGTTGATCATAATTCCTTTTGGGATTCCAAGTTCTCTTGATCCATCGAACTAGATCCCTTTCTTTTGTCCACATTCCAATGAATTTTCCTATCAAATCTTTGTCCTTCTAGAGTTCTACCTTTTCTCTAACTTTCTCTGATCATATTTGAATTGCAGGAATAGTTTGAGCTTATGAGAGGAAAACTCCCAAGCCCCTTTTCATCAATTACGATGGGGTCGCCAAACCCCCAAAATCCTCGATATCCCCTTCGTCGACATTCTAGCCTTCGTTGGACTTTTGGTTTATCATCATGTCTGGTGTGTTGGATATGGAGGGGGGTTACTCCTTTCCTTGATACGCCGTTGTAGAGACCTGGTACTAGATGATTGCTAGTATACACTCCAGATCAATCGTGATAAATCATCCTCCGATAAACAACAGAGCTTCCATAGACTCAAAAACCCTGAGATCGCCCTCTAGTTTATTATAGTTTGAATGATACATGAGAACAATATAAGTATTAATGTTGTCCACAAATTTCATTTTTTTTTTAGTGTAGCAATATTTACTTAATGGCTAATAATTGGTGTTGAATTGCTTGGAAAATATTTTTTAAGAAGAGTAGGAGGTATATACATCAACAATTTTGTTTGAGGGATATATATGTCATGTATAAGTAGATCAAATCCTTGACCTAGTGAACCAAAGTATCAACGTTGCCACCTTGGATTTTGAGAGTTACTTCTGAAATTTTGGATTTACAAATGAATATGTCCCTAACTACATATTTTGTTGTAATAACATATTGAAAGAGAGTTATATGGCCATATGATGTTTTATGATTCGAGGAGGTGACCGGATGAATTGGATTTTATTCTTATTTTGTATTCAATTCCTCTTTCTCTATGCTTTATAATTCAGTTTCATTTTTCATCTCTTTATTAACCTCTTGATGCTATTCTCATATTATTTTTCTAGTTATATGTATGTATGTACACACACACACACACACACACACGATAAATAGAATTTAGAAATACATACATACATACATGAGAAATAGAATTTAGAATTGAACATAATACATAGTTATAACCAAAATTTTAAATTTGAAAGATGATTTTTTTAATTTGTGCAATTTTTTGTTTTGTTTTTAAAGTGAATATATTTTATTTATTTATAAAAGAAAAATTATAAAAAATTAATTTACATTACCCCATTACCCTGGTATAGATATATACTTTAATTTTATTTAAAGTATATTTAATCCTAAAATGATAATAATGATGCCAATCCTACCAAAAGTGTAGGAAATGTAATGGAGCCTCAAGAACTGTGGAGAAAATTGGATATCAAATATGGATAAACTTGACATGAAGACTAGATGAAGTTCCACACCTTTGGGATGAAGGGATGGCATGGTTGGGTTGATGATCAGGGGATGACATGGTTGGGTTGATGATTTTAATATACAATGTATTTTATTTTAAAATGTCCTTAAGTGGTATGGCTCTCACATGTTCATTTTTTCCTCAAAATATTTGAATTTAGTCATCCCATTACAATGGCAATTATTTAAATTTTCAAATCACTTTAAAATCCACATCATTGTGTTATTATAAAAGGAGACGTCTAAAAATTCGACGACTTGGCTCGGATGGGGGCTTTTCGCTGGAATCTTACATTTTTATTTTATTTTGTAAAATATGAATTTAATTGTGTTTTAATGGTGATTTTGATGGTAGAAACAGATTAAACACCATAAAAAACCCCTAGGGTACCCAAAATTTTAGATTTTGACAGCTATAACCATGATGTTTAAAACTTTCTACCAAATTTTTTCAAAACCACTTCGAAAAAATCATTTTTCCATTTGAAATCATCGAACATTTAGACTGCTTGATTATAAAAAGTGAAAAAAGACCGTGAAAATACCTTATTGGGTACTTACATGATAATGTCAAATAATTTAATTCACAAAGTTCCAAGAAGTGTGTTCTAGAGTTCCAATATGCATTGCACATGTATGTCATTTGGCCTCTGTTGCACTGGTTCCCTCCCACAAGAATACCATGATTTGATCTTCAACACTGTTAATCTGACGTTCAAACTTTATCCCCTCAGAACTAACTCAACAAACTTTTCAACTCGTGATTCAATTATATGCTACTTCATTGATAACTACCCCACATCCACCACATGCCACAACCAAGAGAATTGGTGTGTCTAAGTAGACATGAAATCGATTTTTTGGACCAAACCAATGCATGTACTAATTATAAACTTAATTTTAAGAAATCAAAGAACAATAATATTTGAAATGTACATGGAGCATACCATTGCGAATTTCCTCCCTTGGTCATTTGATCCTTCTTCATAATGCATAAATATGTAAAAATTATGAATTATGAAATATTTCTTGTGAAATCATCTAAATAAACAAGAGTTAAGTTATGAAGAGGCATAACTCTTTACTAAGTCCTATACACAAAGATATGCATGTGTATGTTTGGTTCTCCTTTTATTATCTCTTATATTATAAACTTTGCGAGGTTGAACCCACATAATAGTTTTCTTTCACATAACTAGATTCAGAACTTTCTCAAAATACTTCATCCTTTCCAATTTTGCATCTCATTTCTATGTCAATAAAAATATGCACAATTAATCCCATTGATGTTCTAGTATTTTCTCTAGTTTGACTTGCCTCAAGTTATTATCTGATTGTGCATAGACACATATAAGTCCTTGGTGGCCTTATCCCTAGTATTTTATAGAAGATGGATGAGCTTGTACTAATGTCAAGATCAATGGCCGACACCATGTCTCAACTCAAAAGTGAGTTTTCCATATTGATGGCCATGGTAGGAGTTTTTTATTTCCTTGAAGCTCCCTCCTCTTTTTGATCCTTTTCTCACCATGTGATAGATGTTATATATAAAGGAGATTTTTGGTTTCTTTTTATCCATGGGAGGTAAAAAGAGTGTAGGTATCTTCTCTATAGTCACTACCGCTATATTGCTTTTAGTTAGATTGTGAATCAAGAAAAAAGGTGACTTTTTATGCATCCAAAATTTGGGAGTCCTTAGATCATGGTTATGTAGGGGTATGGATAGTTGGAGAATTTCTCAATAGGATAATTACCATGGTCATTACAAGTTGAGCTACCAAAATTCCACTGCATTATTTATTTTAGATTGCAAAACAATTTTTTGTTCGTTTTAGGTAGTACACTTTGTGTGTATGATGTATTTTTTATGCTGCGAACTACGTGGATATTAATCACATGTAAAATAAAAATGCACTCCAAAATGATGGATAAAATTAAGGGAGGTCTTCATATTATTGGGAATTAACACATAATGGGAAAGAATTAATTGTTGCGGTCTAAAATCATCAACTTTTATAAAAACTATAGCGATGACCACATGGCATCATCAAAATAATTGCAATTATCTATGGTGGCACACATTTTTTTAATGTCGCTGAAAAACATCACCAAAAAAGTATTGGTGAGGGCCCTTCAAGGATCATAACCAAAAGTGTCATTAAAAAGATAATTAGCAACATGATTTTAACAACCCTCACCAGAAGTGTCACCAAAGAGAGATTGGCAACGCACTTTTAATGAACATCACTAAAAGTGTTGCTGAAAAAGGGATTTTGTGACGATATTTAAAGAACTATTAGAAAAAGTACTTATGGAGACAATTTTTCATATCCCGTCAACATAAGTGACTTTGGTGATGACCATTTATGTACCGTCATAGGAATGAATTTCACCAAAAGAGTTTTGGTGATGATATTTATAAAACTATCACCAAAAGAATTTAGGACGACGATTTTTCATAGACCGTCACCATAAGTGACTTTGGTGGTGAAATTTTAATGTCTGTCATAGGCGTGATCATCACCAAAAATGATTTAGTGACAAGATTTAAAGAACTATCACCAAAATCACTTATAGTGACATTTTTTCATATCCCGTCACCATAGGTGACTTTGGTGATGATCGTTTAATGTCCATCACAAGCATGATCGTCATCATAGGCCTTTTTTATTGTTGTGTTAGTCATTGTTTTTTTTATAAGCATAAATTTTTTGTATAAAGAGTTTAGAAGGTCACTACTCAAGAGGGAATCCATCTACAATATATTTCCAGTGTTGAATTCTACATTGGCAATCATAAAATAACACCAACAACCCAAACTGGAAGGATGTACATTGGGAACAATAAAAGCAACTATGCAATTCTTGATTTTTCTTTATCAAGCAAATATTCTAGGTTTGTCATAAGTGTAACTAAAGGAGACAAATCACAAATCTTGGAATAGATTTACACGTATAAAGTTGCACCCTATTTTGGTGTTGGAAAGAAAATATCTAAATTAGAAAAGTGTGTGTAATACCTTAATATTCAAGAAAGTATAACTAGAATTAGTAGAGGATGAATATATTGTTGTTCTCTTAAAAATAGAAATAGGAAAAAGGCTTGTAACATCCCTTACATATAGATATAAGGCCATAAAAGAGCATCTCCATTGATTTTGTGGATGGTCTATATAATCCTAGGTTCACACATCGATGTATATTCCTATAAATTCCAACATATATAGAAATATGCATATCCCAATGCTTTGAAAAACATTATCACAAGACAAGCCTTTTTTTTTGAAATGTTCAATTGCACTTTGAATGACAAAGAGCATCATGCTTTCTTGGTCAAGCACATAACCGACAGGATCACAACTTTTGCTTCCAAACAGGTAAGATGAAAGTGATTTTATAGACAACTTAACATGTTACCACCAAATTCCATGACATGTATGACAAAATATGTTTTTTGAATCTAGGATATATAACCTAGTCGAACTATATTCGATTAATAGAAGATTGTTGACTAGTGAGTATGAATTTGTCCCCTTTCAATTCCATTCACATGCCAAACATATCCATGCTCAAACAAATAACTAGGAAATAATGGTGCTCTTAATAAATAGAAACCCTTTTTAACAAAATAAAAGGAAATCAAGAATAACTATAGGCAATAGGCTAGGACCCTTAATTTTTTTTTCACACATAACGCATATTGTGTAAAAGAGAGAATACAATGCCCTAAAAATGTAAAATATACTGAGATAGTTGCAAATCATAATCCCATCTAAAATCTTGGCAACTATCAAAGGAAACCAAGGATTTGGAAACTTAGGAAAGAAAAACAATATGACATCAGATCAAGAGAACAACATTGAAACTGGTTGGACCTAAACATAAACTATTTACAATTCTAACAAAAAAATGTATTTGTATCCTAACTAGTAGATTTAATAACCTAGAAGAATATTGTATGGGCTTCTTGGAGTTGGAATCTGTTGGATTTTCTGCCTCCTCTTGGGATCCCGATCCAAGTTCATTCCCTTTTTCTTAGTGCAACAAAGCCCAAGATATGAGACTAGCAGAGAAAATCCCAATCAGCAACACCTGTGACGCAGATGCAGTCTCACCAGATATATCTTCCTATTGGGTAACTTCCAGAACTGAGTTTTCGTAGTTGGGTGGGGGGTTTCTGGTACCTCGGTCATTTACCAAGGTGCTCAACCAAACCCGTAGGTGGATTACTTATGCTCATTATGAATAGTTAAACCATAACCCAACTTCTCTTGTGCAACTATTGTAACAACAACCCAAGTGCAACAAAAATGTATTCGACTTATAACAATGCGACTGATACACATCTATTCATTAATGAGTAAATCTATAATAAGAATTCATTAAAGGAAACATTTATACAAGTAACTCAACACATTCAACATTCACATAAATACACAGAATCTAATGTGGAAACCCATTTGAGAAAAACCACAAAAGTGCTCTTCATCTAACATGAGAAATATATGCACCTTTTGTTTGCACACTAAGCTTCAGACCTTGTTCTAGATATTATTCTTTATCTTTACAGATTATTTCTTCCTCTTATGCTCTCTGATCTTCTATTCTTCTCTCTTTATACTCAACTCTACTAATGATCCACACACAACCTGAATCGACTCAACCTATCCTACACTTCTGTGCACTCAACTGCACATTCTTCAACTCAAAAGCACTCAACAAACTCTAACATACAACAATTACAGAGAAAATAATAGTCTACCAATGAATATCTAACAAGAGTCTAAAAAAACAGGAGATAACCCACATACAACTTGGGTTCTTCCTTTTATAGACTCTTTTACACATTCGTTACAAACTCTTTACCTGTCACTTTCTCAGCCAACTTTCCATACTTAGCCAATAGGCTGTCTTTCCTATTCTAGTGACACCTAATAGTAGACCCTAATGGCCTAACTTACAACAATATCTTCATATGTGTGGCTTCTTCCGGCTCTAGCCTAATTTGTACCCACGATCTTTATGTCCTGTCACTTTCTAGTTGTTTTGCCTTACTTTCATTTTCCATTCGTTATGTCACTTGCAAGCCTTTTGGTTCTAGTATTTCATCACATATTTCCTTATCAGATTCCTTCCTTCTATCACAGCTCCTGCTTCTACCGTTCACCTTCCCTCTTCTTATTTCCCGTCATTTCCTATATCACAACTCCTTTATCTTCTTCTTTTCTTTCGCTGCCACTCTCATATATGCTTTGTCTTCTTCTTTAGCTCTTATGCATACTTAGGTAGAATTCTAAGTGAATTCTGATTTCCTTTCCCTAGGTCCAACATGCCCCCAACACTCACCTATAGCTCATCCCAAGCCAGTCAATTCTATTCCTCCATTTATTTACTTGTGCCGACTTTACTGTGAAAATATTCCAAGATTTTCACTACTCTCTCTTCTTCCAGCCACACTTCTTCCTCTGCCTTCTGCATTTTCTCCCCAAGGTAAGAACTGATATGTTTCGACATTACCTTCTCTATTGATGCAACTACTTCCTACACCTTTTGATGTATATAATGAATGCTACCTATAACTCTTTCTGCTTCAGCTTGCATCTATTTCAGATTTTCTGCGCAGTGATGTTGTTGTGTGCGCAACACTGTTACTTGCAGCTACAATTTCCTCATTTCTGTTGTCTTAGCCATTTTCTACGCTAAGGGTAGATTCTTCGTCTCAGTCCTTATCTGATTAATACTTGCTTCAACTATTTTCAGCTCATTTGCAAGTTTCTTTGATTCCACATCATCCATTATTGCTTCCCAAGCCTAAGATACTTGTTCGACTACATTGGCACATATCGCTTTTGCTTCTTCTATCTTCTTCACAGCTTCACTTGCTTCTTCTCTTCTTTCCTCCAATACTTCTGGGGGTGTGCTTGGTTGCACACACTCTTCAAGTTGTGCGATCCTTTTCCAAAGGTCAGTCGCTATATTTGTAATGCCCCGGTTTTGACCCCGGTTACATTAAAAAGGTACATGATGTATATATTGTAATTAATCGTGGTATGGAGCTAAAGGAAAAAGCTCCACCATCGATTTGGTCATGTATGTTTCGGAAATAGGGATCGTTGTCGATGGTATATCATGCTATCTGGCACATTATAGTTTTGGCATCATGTAAATATGCACATCAATTAAAATAAACCTATAGCCAGCTACGACGGTGCAACGTTAAATGAAAAGGGCATGATTCCTAAGGTTAAAGGGGGGGGGTTGTCCAACCCGTGGGGGTCATTGGGAGTTTGCCATGTGTCGACCACCCACTAAAATTCTACTGTTTGATTAGTTGGAAGCATTTATGGCTGGGGAGTGGTGGGTGGCAGGACTGCCCATCTTTACCTCACATACACTCCACCAACGAGCTCACTCTTCCTCACGTGGAGGGCAGGGGAACGGTCACCACTCATTCCACTCTTCCACGATCCCACTTATTCAGAGGTTTTGGGGTCTGTCTCACTCTCATGCAGAGGGCTGCTAGTTTTCCTCCCACCATGAGTTGTTTTGGTAATCCTCACGCAAAGAGATTCTACTTCCTCACACACCGCTTGGGTTCTCCATAGCGGTTCCTCACGCAGAGAGCAAGGGTGTGCCGATTTGGTCATTAGCGTTTGGGCTGGGGCGGGTATTGTTCCTATGGTTGTGGTCGGTGTGTATGTCCTTCTTAGGAATGGTCGAGGGTCTATTTACTCCTCCATTGTTGATTGTGTAGGTGTACAGTGGCTTCATTATTAAGAATGGGCTATTGTTTCCCCATGTTGGTTGATTATGTCTACCCTTACATTTTGGGGGTCTGTGTATGTGTTTCCCCTGTCCAGGATGGGAATCAGAACTTTTCATCTCCATGTGGGATTTGTTGTGAGTTTGTGTTTCTCCCGTTGTTGTAGTGGTAAAAGTGTGGTGGTTGTCTTCCCCTAGTTTTTGGGTTGATGTGTATGCAAGTACCTTTTTGGGTTGCTGCCGAGTTGTTTTGGCCATGCTAGGGCCAAGAACAACTCTGATTTGTCTTGTTGACTTGAGCTGTGTTCACCTTGTCATTTGGGGTTGTCACCCTGTTGTATTTATCTCCTCACAGAGTTGTGGACTGTTTTTTTTATTGCAGTATTTAGTGGTTGGTCTTCGAACTGTTGAGAGTAGGATTAGAGGCTGGGCATGCTTGAGAAAACTGGTGTTTGGAGCCACTTAGATAGAGTTAGACTGCTGGATTTCTTCTCCACAACCCTTGAAGAGTATAGGAAAGGGAATTCAGGGCCTAAGGGATTGTGAAGTAGAGAAAGGACTGATTCCTGGTGTTGGGTGTGTGGATGTATTAGAAGTCATGTTAACTTTGGTGTAGGCATCCTTAGATATTCAATGAGGCCACTAGCTTAGCATTTAGCCTTTCCTCGATCCTTGACGGCCTGATAAACCCTACTGTGTGGGTTTGGATTATTTGTGTACCTTGGCTATGTGTAAGCCTACTTTGACCCTCATTCCTTGAGGAATCATTCCCAACTCGGGGGTGGCAGTGTTTCTGAGAGATTGATGAGCACGTTGGCCTATGGTTGGGTGGAATGTTGCAGCGACATAGCTGGTTGTGGGACAAGTTCTTTTTAAGATGAGTATTCTTGACTATTCTGTCTCTACATTTATATTTACTGATTAATGAATATGATGAACATGTGGTATGCTTGAATGAACGTATGTTGCTTCCGCTATGTATATGAAGGATTTTGCATCTTAGTATGTTTTATGTTTTAAGCTTTAGATTTTAGCATTATATGCCTGTTCATGTTCATGGGGCTATTTTCTTGGAGGTTTTTGTTTGTTTGGTAGCGTCCTCCTCGCCGATCAGAGGGTCGGGGACATTACAGTATGGTATCAGAGCTAAAGGTTACAATATGGGCCTGAATGGACCGTGAATATGAAGTGGCAGAGCCATCATTGCAGCATTTGGGTCTCACAGGGCCATGAAAGATCAATTAGTAGAGGCAAGTAGCCTTTTGCCCAACCGAGATCAGAACTTATGACAGAGAATTCTCATACAATTTTCTAAGCGCCAGAACCGTCAGATCATCGGATGACTAAGTGGGAAACTCCTCCGATACGTCGAAAAGCACAGTCAGAAGGCCATCCGATGAGGGGCAAGCGAAAAAGAATTTTTGGAAAATTTCTAAGTGTCAGGCTATCGGCTCATCGAAAGTCTTAGTGGGAACCCCTTTCAATGAGGCAGATAGATTAGCCAGATGGTCGTCCGATACAGACCCCGACGATAGAGAATACTAGTTAGGCGGATCGACAAAATTTAGTGGATCGACCAGCCGAAACATTGGCGGAGATCACTAGAATACCGCCAAAATGTCGGTGAAGTATAGCTGAGGGAACCGACAATGATATGAAGGAGAAGGAAGAAATTGCGGAAACATTTTCTAAGTATTCATCGGCCATCGGTGGAGGATAGTGGAATGTGGAGCTGCAGTTTCAACGACGATCAGCCAAAGACCACCAAAACGTCAGCTCAATTTAGTTGAAGGATCCTTTGATATTGGCCATCGACGATTAGAGAAGGATAGTTGATGAGACCACTGATAGTTGATGAGACCGCTGATATTTGGTGGAGCCGTCGACAGCGATGGCAGAAAGAAGACTTAAAGAGAAAATCTTCTAAGTGTTGAAAATTTTGGAATTTGGTGAAGTTCTGAGGTTGTCGGCGATCGGTGGAAGAAATAATATGCAGACGTCGATACGTCGGCTTCGTATAGCTAAAGATCACCAAAACGACGACGATAATTAGTTGTTCAGATCACCGATAATTAGGTGATGGAACCATCGATGCGGCGGTGGGAAAAAGGTGAAAGATCGTTGAAGCCTCAGCAAGAATTAGACGATCAGGGTGCCTATACGTCGGCGGAATTTAGTTGAACGAATCGATGAAAATTAGATGATGGGTTCGCCGAAACTTCACCGTCGTCGAAGAAAGTTAGAGGACAAAGGCACTGGTAGGGAGAAGAAGAAGAAGAATTTTTTTTTCAAAAATTTAAAAATTTGTCTAAGTGTTGAGCCCATCGATGATCAACAAAAGTTAGAAGATTGGAGCGTCGATTGGCGGGATTTAGATGACAGAACCACCAAAACATCGGCTAACTTAGTTGGAATCATCGGCGATATTTAGAGGATGGAGTTGCCGATGCGGCAGCTGACGTCGGAAGATATTAGTTGTTTTTATTGCCGATGAACAACATCGAAAGAAATTAGTTGATTATGCATCCACCGTTGCGGCTGCTTAATGGACTAACCACCTGATGGATAGTTGTTCCGATTGCCGACACGTAGGTACTTAGAGCTCCGATCGCCGATGAGTAAAGGAAGAAGCTACCGAAGTCTAATGAAGTGGATCAGTGATTATTAGTTGAAGGAAGAGCCACATTTTTGGTGGGGATCTCTCGAAGGCCACCGAAACGTCGACGAAACTTAGTTGTTTGAAGAGCTGATGCCAAGAGGGAAAATTTGTGAAAATTTTCCTAAGTGAAGAAAACATCAAAAAATGATAGGAGATCGGACCACCGATGAACATCATCGAAAGGATTTAGTTGTTTAGGCATTCGCCATTGCGACTATCATGTGAACTATCCTCCCGACGGTTAGAGGTTTTAACCGCCGATGGGGTGCGTGGCCGCGGAACCCACAGTTGATTGGATTTCCGCCATTTCAAGTGACTATGGAACTAACCATCCGATGAGTGAGTGGTGAGTTTCTCTAACCGCCGATGCTATGGTAGGTAATGTTTCGATCGCCGATACATTAGAGGAAAATTTATGGTTTGGTCACCGCAATGTCAGAAGGTTTAGTGGTTTGGGTCATTGATAAGAGGACCCATTCAGTTTTGGATCGCCGAAACATAGTGGATAATTTCTTCGATCCACCGACAGGTTTGTGAACCACAAACACCACAGTAAGAATGCTACCCGCCATTGCGGATGTCTATGAGACTAACCATTCGATGCATCATTTTCTAGTCACTCTGACAGCCGGCAAGGTTATGGCCACAGAAAACATAGAGAATTCATTGGCCGCCATTGTAGAAGCCTAGAGAACTAGCTGCTCAATGTATAGTGGAACTGATCACCGATATGGTGATGCAGTAGTGCTTATCGGTCCCGATCGCTGATAAAGGTCTCTGGCAGTGCCGATAAATAGTTCGGAAGCTTAGGCGACTGAAGATCCGATACAACAAAAAATGTTAGTGTTAGGGCCATCGATGAGCACTGGAAGAAGTTGTTGTTTAAATTGTCGGAACATCGGAGTTTTAGTGGGGAAGAGACCCGATTTGAAAAAGAAATTTGTGTTTTTCAAGTGGATTTCTTAGCAATTTTTAACTGTTATCAGTGGATTTTTCAGCAGTTTTAGGGATAAAAAGGAAGAAAATCCTAAGTGGTTGAAGTTAGCAATTCATACCAAAATACAATTGCGTGTTTTGCCTAAATTTCATGAAAATCATCATTTTAGAAGTGGTGTGGTTTTCACACCCGAGGTCAGAATGAAGCATGTGGATTGGTGTTGGAAATCTTATCCAGTAGGGAACAAGGATGAATCCCCAGAGTTCGAATGCGGTGCTGCAAAGTACCAGTGGCTGTCAATATGGACAAATCTAGGAATCGCATGCCTAGAGGTAGCAAGATCATGAATTCAAACCAGCTATTGTGTGGAAGAGGAGTTCCATGCAAAGATGAGGTACTTGAAAAGGGAAATTTCCTTAAACCCTGTCTTGCTAATTATAATTACATTTTATAAGTTTTGTACATGAAATGTATGAGGATATGCCTTGCATGCATAGGATATTATATGTTGGTAAGAGTAGTGAGAATTATACACTTATAATGAACCACTAATGGTAAATATTGCATTGGTGTTGGCATTAGTGGAAAAACCAATGACAACCTGGACATGGTTGAATATGTTGTTGATGCTGATGAATGTGACCAGAAACCCTATGAAGAAAGGGATAAGGCAACAAAACCAGGATTAAAAGTTGGTGAGCAACTTCTGCAATCTCCTGCAAGAGACCAACCAAACTGGTAATGTCAAGGGTGTAAGTAGGACCCATGAAGGTAAGAGTTTAATTATGACAATTGCATGGAGTGGCAAAAGCAAGAGTTCTCATACCGTGTGGGTATTTAAAATTTAGGTTGCGTTCATACAAAAATGTGTCATGCCTGTATGTGTTTTTATGAGATTAATAGCTCTAAGAAAGTAAGTACTGATGGTCTTGATTATAGCAATTCATCCTATATGAAGTAGTCATGGTTAGGCCATGCATGGTATGCTTGAATGCATAGTATTCCTGAATCAATGCAAGGTATCATTGAGTGGATATGCATTAAAGGATTCTATAAATCTTGTAGTTATGCATTGAATGGATGCATATGAAGGGTGTGAGTAATTGATTACATAAGTATGGGTGCAAATGTTGTGATGCATTGCATGCATGCATTGAGATAGTGTATGTGATATTATGAATAACTAATGGCTGAAATGATGAATTGATGACAATTCTGGAACCATTTCAAGAGCTGTTATGAATGCAGGATAGTAAGTGCATGAAGAGGGTAGTCATGATCAATTGGCTACCGGAAATGCTCTATGGAAGGGCAGGGTGGTACAAATGATACGCTTGTAAAGTAATGAGTATCTAAACACTTCATTTAAATTGCATAAATGATGTGACTGTACCCTGTAATTTAAAGTATGATAATGATTGCGTGAAGTAAATGGGTTTTGGTAATATTGATATGCTAACAACTGGAAGTATTTGAATTTTATAATTCTGAAAATGCTTCAGTGATTGTTGCAGCAATGAAAAAGTTATATGCATCAAGACTTACTAAGTGTTTGGCTGACTGAGGTTCAGTTTTCAGGTAGATTGTTTGGGGCGTGGAAATTTGGGTAAGACAATGACAAAGGCTGAAATCTACCATGTGAAAGAGCCAAACCTCATGAGAAGAGTCTCATGGTTGTGAAAATAGTTTGTATGCATAATGGGTTGTTAAATTTGAATTGTGAGTTTCGGATTTAAGAAATTGCTGACAACTACTAATCACTATTGGCTTGCATAAGATTGTGTTAGGAGGACGCATTGTAAGTGGGTATTCATGTTATGCTAGTAAGCATAAAATTATAATGGGCATAGTGGTGCTTCTTACAAGAGACCCACAATTGATGATCACCTCATTGCCAAGAAATCAATTTTTGTAGTAAACAGAGTTGCAAATTCTCATTGAATTTAATTACTAATGTCATTGCTTTGTTATGGAACAATCAAATTTGGATTGTATTATCAGATAGTGATTGACTATTTGGCTATTTGATGAATGTGCCAGGGGTACACACTGCAGGAAGATCAAGTGTGATTTCCTGCAGGAGCCAAACTTCATGGGAAGGTTTTCCCTTATCTGGAAATGGGTTTCTGGTGAAACTCCATTGGACATTTTGGAAATGTCTCATCTACACTACATGTTTGGTAAGCAACATGAGTGAGATGGTATAGGTTATGTTGGTAAGACATGCGTGGATATGATATGTAAAGAGGAATTGGGATGGCAAACCAAGGGACTGTCAACTCAGAGAAGGGAGCCCCCATTCCTCCTTAACGAAAGAATATTGCCTCGGCAAATGGATAAGTCTTTTGTGACCCTAGCTAAGAATATGCATGTCAAATTATTAAAATTCCATATGCAGAACATGTTTTGATTTAATTTCCATGATGACCGATTGCTTGAGTATGAATAGGGCCTACATGGCACACACCAGAAAAGGGTGCACACTTTTTTGATGTTAGATCATGAAAGGGTTTTTGCAATATTGATTACAACCTAGGGAGTGGACGCACTCCTGGTGTCTCAATAATTGATAGTGAATGATGTGAAATATGATTACAGTTTTAGAGCAATAACGCTAACGAATATGCTTATATTGCTTGTGTTGTCAGGCTAAACAAATGTAGTCTGGTATTGTACACTAAATGGACAATGGCTTGAGCTCATCCTACCTTCTACTAAAGAGCACAGAGAAGGAGGCATTCCCAAGGGACTGTCAGCTCATATAAGGGAGTGGTCTCTTGTGTGATATGGGGTAGTGGAATTAGAGCTCACTACTGGAAACGAAACCTGGAAATGGTTGTTTATTGTTGATATAAGTGCATGT
>LPNX010544700.1:543142-569646 GCA_001517045.1 Pseudotsuga menziesii
ATTACCTCATGGGGTATGAACATGTGATATAGTACAACAAGCACTTCCTAGAAGTACTTCCAAAGGTCTTTTTGAAGTCTGAACAAGTTATCCCTGTCCGGTTCACCAGACTCACTTGATAGAAAACCACTAAGTACAACTTAGGTGGTAACAAGAAGCAAGGGTATCATGACATTGGGTTGGATCCATATTCAAGGGCTGCGATTGATCGGAGGCAAATCAACGGTTCCGGATCGCTTTGCACGGACAAACATGCGTGGTCCAAGATCCTTTCCTGGATCGCGAAATTCGTTAATGACCAGAAGCTCTTGATGGTTGAGATGTGGCTTGGGGTAGATCTACAGCCTACAATGATTTTGCAATCCATACTTGTGTGGGTAAAACCACAATCTCAAATCGCGAAAAGGCGTAGAGGTCAAAAGGATCAACGGCTGTGATAAAAGCAAGAAAAGATTAGCGACTATGGTCCATTTTGCAGGGCAAACTGGCATGGGTGAATATTCGAGTTTTCCATTGTGAAAAATGGTGGGGCCAATTCCGATCGATAGCTCCATAAGGGCCGACCTTGATCAACGGCTGTGATAAAAGCAAGAAAAAATCAACGGCTATGGTCCATTTCACAGGGAAAACCGGCATGGGTGAATATTTGAGTTCTCCACTACAAAAAATGGTAGGTCCCATTCTGATCGATAGCTCCAAAAGGGCCGACCTCGATCTATGGCTTAGAACGTATCATGATCCAAACCACCCACGGTGTAGCAAAGAGAAAGGTTGGTGGCGGGATAAGTGAAATGTGGACGGTGGATACAAAAGCTTCCTTTGATCGAACGGCTGAAGAAGACTCCTGAAGTGCAAATATCCCATCCTGTGTGGAAATGACAATGGAGGGGGCATTCACACGTGTAATCTACCTCATCCCAGATTGGTCGATTCCTTCGACACCATTCGGGATACGCCTGAGGTGGAAGTCTCGTCCCGTGGCGCAAATCCCTAGATTGCAAGCATGGCGCAGTTTTCATTGTGATGTAAACCATGAGAGAGATAGAGGTTTGATTCACTGAGGCGACAAACCTAGAATTTACACAAGACCGAGGGATGCTGCGAACTAAAACAACTCGACACCACCATCAAGGCGATGAAAAGGGCAGGAGATGGTCAAATTTGCAACCCTTAGAACCCACTTGGTAGCCACGCGGAAATGATTCAAAATCTTAGCCATGCCATATAATATGATTGAACATTAGGAGGGAAAAAGATCCACTCTGGCGCCACACATGCCACCATCGTAGCCATTTCAAAGAAGCATCCCTTCCCGAAGCCTTTCCTGCTTGCACTATATAGCACCACCTTTTGAAGAGCTTTGAGATGTGGAATTGTGTAGATGGTAAGATATATATGAGGTTGAATCCCAAGTAGTGTCGAGGTCTTCCATAGACAACCATGACAGTGTGGTTCAAGAAATTAGTTCGATAAGGAGTAGTCTTGGTAGGCAGGCCCGAAATCTATGTTCTAGTTGTCCATGCCAGAAGACTTTCAACCACTAGGGCATAAATGTTAGATACCAAGAGGGATTCACCTGCTTCTACACCACCCAGTCTCTAGATATGTGGTGCATGGGTTTGGACATCCTAGCGACATCCCTTCGGCACTCCCGGCTGCAGTCCCAACCTTCGAAGTCCCAGCTCGTAGCAGTGGAAGAACTATTGGAGAAAGAGCTCATGCTGGGACCATGTGGGTCCAAAGCCTCCAACACCATTCCTGGGGGGTCCATTTGGCTGCTTAGTCATGGGAAAAGAGAGGGATAGGTGCACACTTGCCTACATGGCTCACGGGAAGATCCTCCTCATAGGAGGGAGAAGATAGTACAAGGATGATAAGCTTCTTAAGTCTCTTATCATCACCTAGCGTTTGGCCACCCTCTCTCCGGCCTCCTTCTATAACAATGTTACCAGATGGAGGATGAGGTCAGGAGAATGGTAGAGAGAAGGATTTGGGCCTTCTTTTCAGCCTTTGATTGGCAGCCTCTAGCTGGAAAAGGAGACCCAAAATGGGTCCAAGGCAGCCTGTGCAGACAATCGTTCGTCAGCACGTCACGTGGGAGTCATTTTCACGAAGCAGGATTGTGGGAGGCTCTGTGCTGTCAGCCCACATTATCACGCGGTCCGTCTCCATAATGTTTGTTTATATTTGTAAAACATGGTGATAGCCCACTCTTTGCAATGTTAACACTGGATGGTGACTTGTAACAGTTTTTTATTCTGTAGTCTCAACATTAGGATTGTATAAAAACGCTCCCGATAGAGGGAGAAAGGGGTTAGAGAATTGGATTGGGAAACAATCCCGGGTTGAGGCTCCCATTTGTAAAATCTTGATACTTGTGAATGAATAAAATTGTAGTGGAAGACTGTCATTCACAGCAGAGATTCCTTTGTTGTTGTTTTTCCCAATAAGTGCTTTCTTTATGTGTAAATTGTGCTTTCTTTGTTTTCACTCCATTTTGTTTATTGCTTTCATGCCTGCAACATAGGGTATAGTGGTTTAGAATTTGTACTTGCTATGCTCCAACTATTGTTCCAGGCATTAACAATGGTTCTTCTAAAGTCTCATGGAATTCATCTCGCCGATGCTCCATGAGATGGACTATTCTTTCTTGTCCTCCAAAACACCTGCTAAAATCTCATGATTGGGAAATCGGTAGCTATCTTGCCTCCGTTTGCTACCTTTCATCATTCTTTCCACCTGTAATCATTTCTTGCATAGGTTTTGACTCCATTTTCCCATGGTCCTTTAACCCTGATAACCCCACCATGCACCTACCTCGACCCACTTTGCCCCATTCAGGATCCTAGCTCCTTGATCATACCGATTGAAAATACTATGCAGAGTAGACTCTGGTGACACGCAAGACTGACAAGCTTATGTGGAGATGCTCCAGTGACAAATGAGAGATCCCTCTCTGACCGCGTAGGGCTAGAGGCATGTCTAAAAGAAGTTTTGCTGTTACCCGGAGGCGGGTCTTTCCACAACCTTGGGCTCATTTACGGTGCTAACAAACTGACGCCGTTTCCGGGGATGAAATTGGAGATCATCCCTAGGAAGAACGACAAAGATTCAAGGGATAAAGGATTTCTGTGGGCAAACAGAGATTCTTACATGTGAAGAAGGTTGTATCATTTTTCCTGGCGACTCCACTGACGAGACCAGTGATCATAAATAAAGAGACGGGGAGATTTCTCAAATATTCCATGGATTTTAATGAAGGGTTTAGATCTGACTTTTGATGGTGAACAATGGTCAGACATCAATAAGTTCATATCTCTTTTCACCTGGCGACTCCATCTGTGAAGGATCCATTCTTCATAATGTTCTATGGTAGCTCCACTATCAAGCGGGGTTGCAAAGTTTGAGGAGTTGATTCAGTTTCTCCACCATCAAGATGACTTCTCGGGCTGCAAGGTATGATCCTATGAATCTTGCTGCCATTCTTGGTTATCCCAATAAAATACCTCTGGTAGATTGGCAAACATATCTTCCAAGATTCAATGATGAAAATGGTGATGATGCTTCCATTAATCTATTTAGATTTCATAAGCATATACATAAGCTGGGAGTGGGATGGCATGAAGATTCTTTAATGAGACTGTTCATGTTTAGTTTGGAAGGGTATGCAAGGTCTTGGTATGAGGGTGTTGCTACCGCAACTGTTCTCCCCAAATTCATTTTTATTTAAATTCTGGGCCCCTCCTCATCATTTTTGCTTGGTTTGATCATTAAATTATTGAGCCTCGCGGGCTTCTCTTCTTTTCGTTTCACTTTGAAGATGGATGTCAGTCGGTTTATTTATGCCTTGTTCAGTTTCGGTTTGAGTCGTGGATGTCTGGTTTACTGGTCGAAAAAAGAAAATATTTGTTCTTCAGAGTTGCCTTTTCGGAGAAAGAACGAACCTAGCTGTGCCTGATCCTTAAAATTGTTTGAACACTTGAATTTTTCTTGCGATTGGGCCTCTTTTTAATTTCAGATCGGAAGCTGTGAGTTTTCTGTTCCACCGCTGTTGCGGCTCTCATATTGTTTTAGCGTCCGACTCTCTAAATCTCCCCGACGTCCGATTCGTGTTAACCTTAAGCTGCTGGCCCGTAGCCCTGACTCGTCCGCTGTTTCGGCTGGGAGTTTCTTTTAACTTCCGATTCTAATGTCTGCCGACATCCGACTTAGCCTCCTCCTGCCCTCGTCACTTGCCTTCAGCCTTTGTCTCGTCCACCGTTTCGACTGGGATATCCTTTTAGTTTCTGACGTACCATCCTTCCGACGTCCAATTAATGATGTTTCTCGCCTGTGGAGTGGTCTACCCGTCCGATGTAAGTATTGCTGAGCCTCCAGTAAGTTTCCTTCCATGGTCGAGGTAGTGGTATCGACGCCTGGTGATTTCCTTGTGGGCTGGTTGTTTCATGAGTAGATCTGACTATTTTGTTTTATAACGTAATCCCAGTGGATGATGCTTGTCGATAGATTGCAGGTGAGCGCAGAGGAGCGATCAAAATTCCACGGCGTGGAGGAAGACGAACCATTTAACAGCAAATGCAGAGTTCTGAAAGGCCCGGCAGTTACCCAACCAATCATGAATGTGCGTTGAAAGATGGGGGACCGGAAATGTTTGGGCAACGGAAAAGCCACATGTCTGGGGGGATCCCGAAGGGTCGGCTGTAGCAGTTTAAATATTTGAAAGTAGGAAGGAGAGGGGGCTTTTTCCCTGGAAAATTTTGTAAATATTTTCTTGTAAGAGGAACTACTTCGTTTTGCACAGGAAACTGCAATTTTACCTGTCGGAAAGAGTAAAATGGGATGTATCAATGCTATTCAATGAATTATGTTGAAGAGGGACTAGTTCGTTTTCAGCTTTGTTCATGTACTGTGAGAATATTTGATTTCCTGAACCTATGTTCTTGTTAAATGTTCTTCGGTATCTTTTAGGATATTTTCCACTGTGAGTAATAGATGATGTGTTTTTTATAAAGCAATTGGCTATCTGGTTGTTTGAATATCTGTAATCACTCATGTGTTTTTGAAAGGAGTATCAACTAACTGTAACTCTTCGTAGTGCATGTGCTAAGTGTATTACTCACCAGAAATGAAAAGTCTTGCTCCCTAGGGATAGAGTAGATAATTAGTTTATTTCCTGTTGTCTGTGATTTGAATGTTTGTGAGCTTTAAGACGAGAGGTAAGAACCTGCGCATCACATTGTGACCGTTCCCAGCATTTTATCACTTTGCATCTAGTTAGGCACTTGCATTTCATTTCTTAATACTAAAAAACTCGGTGGACCGGGCCGCAACCGGTAAATCCTTGTATGTTACTTGACCTACGGTAGCAGGACCGCAAACCGAATGGATTCCCTATACCAAACAGTCAATGGGTTTTTTGGGAACATTGATTGGGGAGAATCCCTTACTGTTGCCGCCTGCGCTTTTCTAGGCCACAACAGTTTTGGCGCTAGAAGGAGGGCCGCCAGTGCATGGCTGGCCGAGGAAACCCGTTTTCGTGAGATTATTCCACTGGTTACAGTTCTGAAAGTAGTGGACCACGTAATCCAATTCCTGAAGAGGTAAATAGAGAACATCTATATCATGTTCGCAATGAGATCATTAATGACCTGAGAAGACACACCAGGGCATACGTAAATAATATTGGAGGATTTCCAATTATTCCTGAATTGCCCAGGAGAGAGTATAAAAAGAAAGACTGTCCTGTGATAGAAGATTCAGTGCTGGTTGGAGACTGGGAAGAACTTGTGGAAACCGCCTTGCAAGAAGTTGAGCTACCTTTGAATCAAGAAGGCCCAGAAACCCCTTACACCTCTCCTGTTCACACCCCTGTCGGTTCACCTCCTCACTCTCCACCTCAACTCATGGCCGGTGTTAACGCTAACCAACCTCCTCCCAATCCACCAAATCCACCACCTACATGGAAAGCCAGATCACCCCTAAACCTGACTCCTCCTTTGCATGACCTACCTCAGGCCTTTGAAAAGCTATTGCCTAAGTTCAATCCAAATGAGAAGATATTAGTGGATGATCATTTGCAGAGTTTTTACTTGGTAATAGAAGGATTGAGAGCTGGGGAACATGAATATGTAGTGTGCAGACTTTTCCCGCATACCCTCAAAGGAGCTGCTGTGTCATGGTATTTTGGGTTGCCTGCTAATTCTATCCCAGATTGGGATACTTTCGAGAGAATTTTCAGAAGTAAGTATGCAGTTCAAAAGACTCACGTAGCCCTTATGAAAGGACTATGTGCATTGAAGAAAGATAAGAAGGAAAAAGTGCACAGTTTCACACAAAGGTTTGCAGCATATCTTAAGAACTTTTCTGAAACAGATAAGCCTTCAGACAAAGTACTGATTGAATACTATACTTCAGCTTTGGGTCTTGATTTGGCCATGTTTGCGAAAGGTAGGGCCAAGCCTACTCTGACAAAAACCTATGAAGAAGCAGAAGTAGTGGAGGCTGAAAGGGAGAGCATCGAAGATTACCCCGAACAATCAGGAGAGAGAAGGAAAACTTTATTGTTCACTAAGCCTAAAGAGGAGAAAGCACCAGATTATGAAAGTATGGCCAAAATGATGAAAAAGATGTCTAATAAGATCATAGACTTGGAAAAAGAGAAGGAAACACAGAAGTTCTACAGGCCTTATTATAAGAAAAGGGAGGAAAACAGTCAGTCCCAACCTCCTCCTCACAATACTGCATCCATGAACCTGACAGAGATAGGGATGGAAAATTTCTGCACCTTTCACCAGCAGCCTCACTCTGAAAAGAATTGTCTGCAATGGATAAATTCAATGACACTAGTCATGAATCAGATGTTGGATTCAAGATTAACAGAGGAAGGCGATGAAGAAAGAAAAGAGAACTCTGCTGCAACTTCTGTTAAAGAGCAAGAAGAGGAGACCATGGCCTTGTGGGGTTCTGTTTCTTTATTTGATACCGAAGAGGAAAGGAATCAAGGATACAAGGAAGTTGTGGAAACCAATGTGACAACAAGAAGTCAGGGGACAGTTAAAGATGAAAATCTGATACTCCCAAAGATTAGGATACTGCAGAGAAATGTTAAAAAGAAATTCCAAAATAAACCCATGGCTGATATAATTCCTGAGTTTACTATTACCAGCTAGGATCCTAAGCAGGACAGAACGCCGCCCAAACCAAATGCAGAAAAGGAGAATGCTAATAAATCTAACTCCATTGAGCAGCAGATGAATTATGACATTGTGGAAGATTTGAAGAAGATAAAAGCAAATGTCCCACTTTTTGAAATGTGCAAAGTGCCTCAACAGAAAGAAAGATTATTGAGAGCACTTGAGGAATCAGATGAGAAGCTGCCTCTTGACAATCAACCTCAAGGCGAAGAAGAAATTGGGGAAACCAGCGTTGGAGGTGAGTCTAAATGTAAACGTCCACCTTTCCTCCTGACATTTGAAATTTTCAATCATAACGTGCAAAATTGTCTGGTAGACTCAGGGGCGTCAATTAATGTCATTCCCATATCGGTATGTAAGAAAATAAATGGGCAGCCTAAGCCAACCATGTGGAGGGTGGTTCAATTGGATAGGACATACGTTAAGGTAATTGGTCAGATGGAAGACGTCCTAATCCGTCTGGCATCCAATGAAAAAGTATGCCAAGTCATTAATATCGTGGTGGCTAATATACCAGACGCTTACGGTCTGGTCCTGAGCAGAGATTGGTCAGCTAAATTAAATGGGTATTTTGACTCAGACTGGTCTCATCTGTGGTTGCCATACAAGGGAAGTCCAAACCAGATTAAAATTTTAAGAGAGCCTCACATGAAGTACAATGTCACTCAACTGAATGAGAAGAATATACCAGTCGATTCTATATTGGGAAACTATTTTCTCGAATTGGAACCAGGGAATTATCAAGCGGAAGAAGCCGGCGACACATCTGACACCCAGCCTGATCTCCTTTGATTTTCTCAGGCTGATGAGATTGATTGTAACATAATAGATTTAGCAGTAGGAATAGATTCACATTCAGTAGATAATGTTTTTTGGACTTTGTTTTTTGATGGATCTAAAACTTTAGAAGGGTCAGGGGCCGGTTGTGTCCTGATCGACCCACAAAAAAATAAACATTTTCTTTCCTGTAGATTAGAGTTTGAGTGTACTAATAATACAGCTGAGTACGAAGCACTGGTTCAGGGACTCAAGAAAGCGATTGAATTGAAGGTAAATAATTTGAAAGTTTTTGGGGATTCTGAAATTATTGTGAAACAAATCCGGAATCAAATCCACTATATTTCTCCTCACTTGAAAGCTTACCAGAATGAGGTATGGGATCTGCTGAAACACTTTAATGCATTTAATATTATTTCAATTCCTAGAATAAAAAATGCAGCTGCTGATCTGTTGGCCACATCAGCCGCTAGACTCGTGCCTACTAATAATCGTTGTTCTATCGAACTTCTTTTCAGGCCTTCTGTACTGGATATGATCACCAACTTGCGGGTATTTGATGATGATCAGCAGATAATAGAATGCTTGACGAATGAAGAGGTGTTTAAAGGAGCAATCATAGATGATGAAGAGCATCAGGCTGAGATGAAATACGATAATTTCATCCTGAAAGGGGTCAGAATGTTAGAAAAATGTTTGACTTGAATGAAAAGTTCAGGAGACCCGCCAATGTAAAGACTCACAGCTCTACGCTGCAGTTCGAGCTAATTAATTTGGGGAATGAGGCGAAACCTAAATTTGTAAATCTCGGTAAATGTTGCTCACCGGCCAAAAGGGGAAGGTTCGTTAGTCTGTTTAAACAGTATAAGGACGTATTCGCGTGGATGTATGAAGAGTTGAAAACCTACGACACCAGCATCATCAAGCATATCATCCCTATTAAAGCAGGCGTCAAGCCATATCAGCAGCCGTTGAGGAAGATGCACCCAAAGTTGGAACCACTAATTCAGAGCGAAGTAAAGAAATTGTTAGACGCTAGGATTATTTTTAAAGTCAGGCACTCCGAGTGGGTGTCGAATTTGGTGCCGGTCAGAAAAAAGTCAGGAGAAATTAGACTGTGCGTGGACTTCAGAAACTTAAATCATGCCTCAGATAAAGACAACTATCCGATGCCTCCCATGGAGCAATTGCTACAGATGGTTTCTAGTTCTGAATTTTTTTCATTGTTGGACGGGTTCTCTGGCTACAACCAGGTGTTAGTAGTTGAGGAAGATAGATTGAAGACAACGTTCAGAACTAAATGGGGAACTTTTGCCTATAGAAGGATGCCCTTTGGACTGATTAACGCTGGAGCCACATTCCAGAGAGCTATGGACATAGCTTTCCACGGACTGATTGGACAAAGTGTCGTGGTATACCTGGATGATATCACAATATTCTCGAAGAAAAGAGGGGAGCATGCGTTCCACCTAAAGAAAATTTTTGAACGCTGTCGGAAATATGGTATTTCCCTCAATCCTAAGAAGTGCGTATTCGCGGTCACAGAAGGTAAGTTACTGGGACATATAGTTTCAAAGAGAGGTATATCTATAGACCCAGAAAGAATTAAAGCCATTGAACAAATCCCTATGCCCCATAATAAAAAAGGAATGCAATCCTTCATGGGAACAATAAATTTCATATGTAGGTTTGTACCTGATTTTGCCCAGACTGTTAAGCCACTGCAGCAGATGGTAAAGCAAAATGCACAATTTAAGTGGACTGAAACTGAGAAGAATGCTTTCAGTAAGATCAATACTGCCGTTGCACATGCGCCCTCTCTGAAAAGTCCAGACTTTGACAAAGACTTTATTATGTATACATTTGCATCCGATGATTCATTGGCAGCTATGCTTACGCAAAAGGAGGATGGGGGTGATGAATTCCCAATATCTTTTATGAGCACTGGGCTACAAAGGGATGAATTAAACTACCCAGCCATTGATAAACAAGCATACGTAGTGTTTAAAGCAGTGAAACAATTCAGGCCTTATATATTAAAAAATCGAACAAAGGTAATAGTCCCTTACCCAGCTGTGAGATCCCTTCTCATTCAGAAAGAGTTAGGAGAAAGAAGGGGCAACTGGGTAACAACCCTTCAAGAATATGACCTTGAATTCAATCCAGCCACTATAGTGAAAGGTCAAGGGTTATGCAGATTGATGACGGAAAACAGAAACAACGAAGAACAGGAATGGGAAGATGAAGCAGAATTGCATGTAATGGATGTATGTCCTCTGTTTACAGCTCCTGAGTCTTGGTATAGAGACCTTGTGCATTAATTGAAGTCAGGGTTGTTGCCAGAACATTGGAGTTCCAAACAAAGAAGAGCTCTGCGTCTCAAATAGGCCTCCTATCAACTTGTTGAAGGAGTGTTATTCAGAAAGAATTATGATGGGGTTCTCCTCAGATGTTTGGAAAAGGAAGACGCAAAGAAAGTAATGGCAGAACTACATGATGGTCCGGCTGGGGGACATTATTCAGGCGACACTACAGCCCACAAAATCCTTAGAGCCAGTTACTATTGGCCTACACTCTTTAAGGATAAACATGCACATGCCAGGACATGTGATATTTGTCAAAGGTGTGGTGGGAGATAGCCTAAAGCAGCAGCGCCCTTAAATCCTGTGATGATCACGGAACCATTTGAGCAATGGGGGATGGACATTATTGGAGAAATAAAACCAAATTCTTCTCTGCTGCACAAGTACATTCTCACTGCGACTGATTATTTCACTCGCTGGGTCGAGGCTATCCCACTGCGCAACATAAACGAAGACGAAGTCGTTAACTTCCTACAAGATCATATCATGACCAGGTTTGGAGTTCCAATTTCGTTAGTTTTTGACAATGCTAAATATTTTTCATCAATTAAATTGACTGCATTTGCTCATGATAAAGGGATAAAATTACATTATTCTACTAACTACTATCCGCAAGGGAATGTCCTGGCCGAGTCCTCTAATAAAAACCTCATTAGAATTTTGAAGAAGACTATAGTAGAAAACCAGAGAAGTTGGCACTCAGCCTTACCCAATGCCCTGTGGGCTGACAGAGTCACCCCCAAGTCTGCAATAGGAGTGTCACCCTATACCCTTGTGTACAGTAAGGAAGCCATCCTGCCTCCCAATATCATGCTACCATCTTCCATACTAGCTCAAGAGTCTAGGGGGTCGGATGATGAGGTTCTCCAAATAAGAATATATAATCTCCTGAAAGCAGAAGAGGCCAGAGACAAGGCTAGAGAACGCTTTCAACAACAACATGAGGTAGTAAAAAAGTGGTTTGACAAACATAAAGCCGGGAAAAAGGACCTGGAGGTGGGAGACCTAGTTCTCAAGTGGGATCATCCCCATGATGAGAAAGGGAAGCATACTAAGTTCCAGCAGTTGTGGGTAGGCCCGTTTCAAATCTCAGCAAAACTTGGCCCTGCTACTTATAAGTTGCAAGATTTACAGGGATGGGAGGAGAACTTGCTAGTTAATGGTTTGGTTCTCAAACCTTACTTTTCTTGAGTTTCCTTTGAGTTTTCGGTCTTGTATATAAATAAGTTTTTTTGGTTGTTTTGAGTCATGCTTTTATTTGGTTTCAATTTGAGTTGTTAATTTTCAATAAAGGGAACGAACTTGCGGTTGTATGGGGGATATTAAGATTTTTTTTTGGGAATAGTAAATATGTTAAGTGTCAGCCTGTGTGTTGTTGACTGAATTCTTCCAGCCTAACAGTTTTCTAGAATTAAATTCTGTGTGCATTGAAGTCCTACCTAACCCCTGTGAAATAAACCGGATTTGGGGAGTCGGGAGTACTATGTCGAGGCTCCATCCACATCACATCTAAAATGTTCTAAGGAGCAACATCGAAGGACCCATGGAAATAAGCAAGGTGAACAGTGTATTAAATTTAAATGATCCCATGCCAAGAAACGAATGCCAAAAGGCAAATAAAGAGTCAAAAGACTTCTATAAAAGAATCATATATCAAAGCGGGTGCTGAATCATAAGCACTAAATTGCAAAAAGATCCTCTCCGTCCGTGAGCCGAAACTTGAAGTACACCACTCACACAAAACGACACTATGGGATAGAGGATCCTGAATTAAAATTCAGTAAGAAAGGAATACAGAAGGACTCAGATTGAAAAGGACAAAAGTCCAAAAGCACAAAAGTGCTAAAATGGCATGGGAACGAGGAACAAATGAATACTACTGTTTACTATCTGCTACAATCCTATGGTGTCCACGCTGTTAGCTACCTGAAGATAGAGGTAATAATGAAACTCATACTCTGGCCCCGACAGAGTTATCTGGACTTGAAGGTCTCGGTTTCCACTTCCCTAAATTGGACTAGTATCAATGATTAAGGTACACACTTTGGTCATTTGAGAAATCCGGATAGCTGGAAGAATTCATTTGATGCATTTTGTTGTGAAATAGTCTGCCACTCAAAGAAAAGCCACCCAGATATCTAGGTTCACCAAGAAATCGCCAGTTGTTGCTGCCGCAACTGTTCTCCCCAAATTCATTTTTATTTAAATTATGGGCCCCTCCTCATCATTTTTGCTTGGTTTGATCGTTAAATTCTTGAGCCTCGCGGGATTGTCTTATTTTCGTTTCACTTTGAAGATGGATGTCAGCCGGTTTATTTATGCCTTGTTCAGTTTCGGTTTGAGTTGTGGATGTCTGGTTTACTGGTCGAAAAAATAAAATCTTTGTTCTTCAGAGTTGCCTTTTCGGAGAAAGAACGAACCTAGTTGTGCCTGATCCTTAAAACTGTTTGAACACTTGAATTTTTCTTGCAATCGGGCCTCTTTTTAATTTCAGATCGGAAGTTGTGAGTTTTTTGTTCCGCCACCGTTGTGGCTCTCAGATCATTTTAGCATCCGACTCTCTAAATCTCCCCGACGTCCGATTCGTGTTAACCTTAAGCCGCTGGCCCGTAGCCCTGACTCGTCCGCCGTTTTGGCTGGGAGTTTCTTTTAACTTCCAATTCTAATGTCTACCGACGTCCGACTTAGCCTCCTCCTGACCTCGTCGCTTGCCTTTAGCCTTTGTCTCGTCCACCGTTTCGGCTGGGATATCCTTTCAGTTTCTGACGTACCATCCTTTCGACGTCCGATTAATGATGTTTCCCGCCTGTGGAGTGGTCTACCCGTCCGATGTAAGTATTGTTGAGCCTCCAGTAAGTTTCTCGCCATGGTCGAGGTAGTGGTATCAGCGCCTGGTGATTTCCTTGCGGGCTGGTTGTTTCATGAGTAGATCTGACTATTTTGTTTTATAACGTAATCCCAGTGGATGATGCTTGTCGATAGATTGTAGGTGAGCACGGAGGAGCGATCAAAATGCCACGGCGTGGAGGAAGATGGACCGTTTAACAGCAAACGTGGAGTTCTGAAAGGCCTGACAGTTACCCAACCAATCATGAATGTGCGTTGAAAGATGGGGGACCGGAAACGTTTGGGAAACGGAAAAGCCACACGTCTGGGGGGAGCCTGAAGGGTCGGCTGTAGCAGTTTAAATATTTGAAGGTAGGAAGGAGAGGGGGATTTTTCCCTGGAAAATTTTGTAAATGTTTGCTTGTAAGAGGAACTACTTCGTTTTGCACAGGAAACTGCAAGTTTACCTGTCGGAAAGAGTAAAATGGGATGTATCAATGCTATTCAATGAATTATGTTGAAGAGGGACTAGTTCGTTTTCAGCTGTGTTCATGTACTATGAGAATATTTGATTTCCTGAACCTATGTTCTTGTTAAATGTTCTTCGGTATCTTTTAGGATATTTTCCACTGTGAGTAATAGATGATGTGTTTTTTATAAAGCAATTGGCTATCTGGTTGTTTGAATATCTGTAATCGCTCATGTTTTTTTGAAAGGAGTATCAGCTAACTGTAACTCTTCGTAGTGCATGTGCTAAGTGTATTACTCACTAGAAATGACAAGTCTTGCTCCCTAGGGATAGAGTAGATAGTTAGTTTATTTCCTGTTGTCTGTGATTTGAATGTTTGTGAGCTTTAAGACGAGAGGTAAGAACCTGCGCATCACATTGTGACCGCTCCCGGCATTTTATCACTCTACATCTAGTTAGGCACTTGCATTTCATTTCTTAATACTAAAAAAATCGGTGGACCGGGCCACAACCGGTAAAGCCTTGTATGTTACTTAACCTACGGTAGCCGGACCGCAAACGGGACAGATTCCCTATACCAAACAGTCAACGGGCTAGTTGGGAACGTTGATTGGGGAGAATCCCTTACTGTTGCCACCTGCTATTTTCCAGGCCACAACAGAGGGATTGCTAGCAGGGAGTTTATCGTCCCTTAAAGACTTTCATACAATATTTCATGAACATTTCAAAAGGCATTATCCTTCTTTGTTGTTACTTCAATATTGTTGCACACACAATAGAGAGTTTGTTGAAAATGTGAAAGATGAGTGTGGTGATGATCAGTATTTAGATGAAGAGGTTTTAGAGATCTTACATGAATATTCAGCTAAAAAAGAAAGATAATCCAATTTCCATGATATTCAAGAAAACTCCCAGCAGTCAGTATTTTCTTCCTCGACTGAAGTTGACATAGACCAAAGCTCTGTTTCAACCAGTTATATCTCTCTTCCTGAAACTGATGATGATTTGCAGCATTCTTGCCATTCTATGTGTGACCAGGAGAGAGGTTGGGACTGTCAATTGAATCCTTTCTCATGTTAGTCAACTTCCGAATTTTTGTTACAAGAAGAGGCCTCCCCTTCACAAATAGAAAATTCCTTTTTGCAGCAGCAATCTCTTGAAAGTTACAGTGCTTGTGTGATTGATTACTCAGAAGATGATAATTCTGGAAAATCTCAATCTTGTAGTCCCTGCACACGTTCATTTTCTAAAAATTCAAGTAAAGAGAAATCAGAATTTGAAATAGTGGTTGAAGGAGGACTGCCGCATGTTGATCAGATTCATATTACACCCAAAGATTTACATTAATATATAAAGCTCTCTTTGCTTGAAGGAGATGATCAGCCTAGTGATTTGGAAGGAGATCGGTATACTAATTTATTTTCTGAAGAATGCAATCAGCATGTCACAATTTCTATTAGTGAGGAAAATCTCATTGCAATCCAAGATCAGAAGTATGAAGACATAGCGAAAACTAGACATGTTGAAGAAATGAATAATGTTTCTACTGAAACATATAAAGAACATGAAGTTTTGAAATCTGAAGTTTTAGATGAAGTTGTGGATGTGTTTCCTAGAAATTGTCACGTGTTTTCCTTGCATGGTTCTTTTGAAGATCATTTTGACAGCGTGCAAGGGAATTTACAGTTGGGGCGGCTTTCTCATGGTCAACCAATGACAAATTTTTTTTGAGGCTTGTCATTTTTTTATGACCCCATGGACAAATACATGGAGGTTCTGGGTGAAGGAAATGATTGGTCATATCTCTGCCTTAAAAACCAGTTTGTTTATCATTCCCTTCTCCCATTATCTATTTCATTTTTGTCCATCGAGCACCATACAAGAACAAGAGTATTAGGTGAGTTGCTTGATTGGCTTCACTGGAAATATGATTTCACTTAGTTGGACTTGTGTACATAGTTAGGGAGAGTAGGTAGGAGAAAATAAGCTCATATATTATCGAGCATTTCCTTCATTACTATTTTTAGTTTGTTTCCATTTTCAGTTACCATCATAGGTTTACAGTCTCCAGAATTATTTGGAAGAGTGTCATGTATTCGTTGAAGTAGCAGCATGAAGCAGAATGGAGAGGCCCAAGACGGGCTGAAGGTGGCCCAATGGGTTCGACACTTGGTCTACGGGGTTTCTTTGCTACCTCCCTCGGAGGATAGCATCCCTCGTGGAGCCAGTTGTTAACACTCCATTTTAATAGTTGATTTGAGGGCTTGACAGAGGTTCGGTAAGGGTCCTAGCCCCTCAAATCTCGTGTGACCATCCTTCAATGATGAAAGTGGAAAGTGTATTGTGACATTGGGCAAGATCCATATTCAATGGCTGCAATTGATCGGAGGCAGATCAACGGCTCTGAATCGCTTCGTGCGAACAAACATGCAGATCCTTTCCTGGATCGTGAAATCCGTTAATAGATCGAAAGCTTTCGACGATTGAGATGTGGCTTGGGGTAGATCTATGGCCTACAACAATTTTTCAATCCATACTTGTGTGGGTAAAACCGCAATCTCAAATCGCGAAAAGGTTTAGAGGTCAAAAGGATCAAAGGCTATGATAAAAGTGAGAAAAGATCAGCAACTATGGTTCATTTCATAGGGTGAACCGACATGGGTGAATATTCGAGTTCTCTGTTGTGAAAAATGGTGGGGCCCATTCCGATCGATGGCTACATAAGGGCCGACCTCGATCTATGGATCAGAACATATCACGATCCAAACCTCCCACGGTGTAGTGAAGAGAAAGGTTGGCAGCTGGATAAGTGAAACGTGGATGGTGGATACAAAAGATTCCTTTGATTGAATGACTGAAGAAGACTCCCAAAGTGCAAATATCCCATCCTGTGTGGAAATGACAGTGGAGGGGGCATTCACACATGTAATCTACCTCATCGCAGATTGGCCGATTCCTCTGATGCCATTCGAGATATGCTTGAGGTGGAAGTCTTGTCCCATGGCGCAAATCCAGAGATTGCAAGCATGGCGCAGTTTTTGTTGTGATGTAAACCGTGAGAGAGATAGAGGTTTGATTTGCTGAGGTAACAAACCTGGCATTTACATGAGACTGAGGGATGCTGTGAACTAAAACAGCTCGACACCACCATCAAGGTGACAGAAAGGGTAGGAGATGGTCAAATCCGCAACCCTTAGAACCAGCTTGGCAGCCACGCAGAAATGATTCAGAATCTTAGCCATGCCGCATAATATGATTGAACATCAGGAGGGAAAAAGCTCCACTCTGGTGCCACACATGCCACCATCGCAGCCCTTCCCGAAGCCTTTCCTGCTTGCGCTATATAGCACCACCTTCTGAAGATCTTTGAGATGTGGAATTATGTAAATCGTAAGATCTATATGAGGTTGAATCCCAAGCAGTGTCAAGGTCCTCCATAGACAACCATGACAGCATGGCTCAAGAAATTAGTTCAACAGGGAGTACTCTTGGTAGGCAGGCCCAAAATATGTGTTCTGGTTGTCCATGCCAGAATACTTTCAACCACCGGGGCACAGATGTTAGATACCAAGAGGGATTCACCCGCTTCTATACCAACCAGTCTTTGGATATGTGGTGCATGGGTTTGGACATCCTAGAGACATCTCTCTGGCACTCTCGGTTGTAGTCCTGAACTTCAAAGTCCCAGCTCACAGTAGTGGCAGAACTGTTGGAGCAAAAGCTTGTGCTGGGCCCAGGTGGGTCCAAAGCCTCCAAATCCATTCCTGGGGGGTCCATTTGGCTTCTTAGTCACGGGAAAAGAGAGGGACAGGTGCACACCTTCCTGCATGGCTCGCAGGAAGATACTCCTCATAGGAGGAAGAATATAGTACAAGGATGATAAGCTTCTTAATTCGCTTATCATCACCTAGCGTTTGGCCACCCTCTCTCTGGCCTCCTCCTATAACAATGTTACCAGATGGAGGATGAGGTTAGGAGAATGGTAGAGAGAAGTATTTGGGCCTTCTTGTTTTCCTTTCATCGGTAGCCTCCAGTTAGACAAGGAGACCCAAAATGGGTCCAGGGCAGCCTGTGCAGACAATCGTTCATCAGCACGTCACGTGGGAGTCATTTTCACGAATCAGGATTATGGGAGGCTCTGTGCTATCATCCCACGTTATCATGCGCTCCATCTCCATAATGTTTGTTTATATTTGTAAAACGTGGAGATAGCCCACTCTTTGCACTGTTAATGCTGGATGGTGACTTGTAACAGTTTTTTATTTTGTAGTCTCAGCATTAGGATTGTATAAAAATTCTCCTGATAGAGGGATAAAGGGGTTAGAGAATTGGATTGGGAAACAATCCTGGGTTGAGGCTCCCATTTGTAAAAGCTTGATACCTGTGTATGAATAAAATTGCAGTGGAAGACTTTCATTCATAGCAGAGATTCATGTGTTGTTGTTTTTCCCAATAAGTGCTTTCTTTACGTGTAAATTGTGCTTCCTTGTTTTCACTCCATTTTGTTTATTTCTTTCATTCCTGCAACATAGGGTATAGTGGTTCGAAATTCGTACTTGCTACGCTTCGACTGCTATTACAGGAATTAACAATGGTTCTTCTAAAGTCTCATGGAATTCATCTCACCAATGCTCTATGAGATGGACTGTTCTTTCTTTTCCTCCAAAACACCCGCTAAAATCTCTTGATTGGGAAATCAATAGCTATCTTGCCTCCGTTTGCTACCTTTCGTCATTCTTTCCATCTGTAATCGTTTCTTGCATAGGTTTCGACTCCATTTGCCCATGGTCCTTTAACCCTGATAACCCCACCATGCACCTACCTCAACCCACTTTGCCCCATTCAGGATCCTAGCCCCCTGATCATACCGATTGAAAATCCTATGCGGAGTAGACTCTGGTGAAACACAAGACTGACAACCTTATGTGGAGCTGCTCCGGTGATGAATGAGAGATCCCTCTCTGATCGTGCAAGGATGTAGGTGTGGCCAAAAGTGGTTTTTCTGTTACCTAGAGGTGGGCCTTTCCACAAACTTGGGCTCATTTTTGGTGCTAACAGGATACATCATTGAGTTTGTGGTTGATACAAATAAATCATATAGCGAGGCAGAAAAAGAGTTCTTCAACAGGCCGCAATGTAGTGTTGTTCAGGAATAAAAACACTTGTAACCTAGGGTCTGGGGTCACCAACGTACTTCTAAAACTTCCAGACAATCAGCTTTAAAGTACAGAAAGGAAATAGAAAGAGATGTTGGACTCACTTGATTATTGACAGTTGGTCCGAGCTTTGTCTTCTCCCGCTCTGCTTCTCTCCAAAGCTTTTAGGGATGCACCTCCTTCACCTGCAAAGGGGAAACTATCCAAGTACAATCTTATACATGTATATGTAATAGGTTAGATAAACAACATATATAGTGCTTAATCAAATATATTCATCAACCATGATACACGAAAGAGACTCAACACAAAGTTGGAAGAAACATTCTCTTTATTAACAATCAATGAATGAGATAAGTGTACAACCCAACACCTGAGACAAGGACTCCTCTGCAACCAAAGGATTCTAAGTTCTGCTACTCCAAATACTTCTGAAGATATACCACTAGCATAACTTTGCTCTCCAAGATTCATCCTATTAATGCCATCCCAAAGGCCTCTATTTATACTTTGGGAAATAGAGTAGTTTCGAAGGTTGAGGAGGTTGAGACAGTTGAGATGGTTAATGATTAGGGCTCAACTAATTTGCGTTAATTGTGTTTTATATTTTTTAATATCGAATGGATGTGTATGTGACTATTGATATAGGCAACCCACGTATGACATGCGAGTTGCTTTAAGGGAAACCCACGTACAAATCTATACGCGGGTTGCAATGAGAATAGTCACGTACAATACGTGGATTGTCAACAGATATACTCACGTATGTACATGATTTTCAGTGGAGATAGTCGCATACGACAATCAACAAAGAAAAATAAAATGACAAGCTAGTTGAAGGGTAAATGCATCCCATGTCATGCCCACTTATAGTGTTGAGGCAAACTTCAATCTTGAAATGTCCTTTTGTGTACCAACATAATGAATTGTCAGCACTCAGACGGAGAAGTGCCATTTGGGTTGATAACAGATGCCCCCTAATGTGTGAGGTCAGAGGGAAGAGATGGCCAAAATACATTATAATCATTATCTTTGGAGAACTCAGAAGTCCAATGGATCAGAGGTAGTACCTGAAACAAATACATAATAATTCCATATACAAAGTCATATCTGAGATGCTATGTTCAATATACTAGAACACTAGCTCCTTTACAATATTTGAGTACATCATATTGTATGGGTACAAGACCATGTATATTACAAAGGTGGATCGAAGCCACAATATACAATAATGATGATTCTTCAAAGATCTGGAAGCTGTGTAAATAACCATAACATAATCTTGTGCAACTTAGTCCATAGAAAGGAAACTAAGGTCTTCATAAACAATCCCAAAGAACCAGTACAATCCAAGCCATGTGAATAGATGTAAGTTGAAGTCAAACATGGAGTGGATTCAATAGATTGTCAATCAATAGGTGATAATCGACAATTGAAGTAAAGGAATTCGCCAATAATGAGAGTGAATCCTGAGGTACAATCGTAAAACATCTAGGTCTTCGTCGTCAGGAAATGCTAATGCAGAGCCATAATATGATAAGGAAGGAAATAGATCCTCCAATGGATCACAAGAGTGACTAGGAACTGGGTAAAGGAAGGGAGACACAAGTAATAAAATATACGACAATGATGGAATCAAGATATAGATTTGACATAGGGTTAAGTCTTTGAACAGTGAGCACGACACAGAGATGACCCAAGGCAGATTTTAACTTTACAGATAGAACAACTAGACTTATTTGTCATGTAGGAGACATGATCAGATTCCCCAGGTAGAACTGACAAGAGGAGGAGTAAGAAACTTGAAGTAATAGCTGAACTGAAAGTGAACACTAAGACATGAGTATCGAAAAAAATAGAGAGTGTTTTTTTCAAGGATGACATGATGTCACTAACTGAGAACCAAAAGAAAACTTCTTCCTTACCTTCCCTGTTGAATTTTAACAAGTCCAGGAAAGTCAACTCGAGTCTCTCTTCATTTTTTGACAAGCTTGAAGAGAAGAGGGAATAATGCTTGATAGTGTCACTAATTCGTGGATTTTATGACCCCGAACTAGTACATGCTCAGTTGGTGTTTTCATGTTTAGAGAGTCTGAAAACTCCGAAGAAGACTCTAGGGGGGTCCTTTTTCATCCAATTTAGTCTCCTGAGGCCAGAAAAGTATAAAACATACCACAGAAGAACTCTCTTAAGTTCCATAGAAGAAAAGGTGAACCTTTTTCGTACTTAGTCAGGAAGGTCTGAAAAAGGTTAAATTACCACCTACCCAACGCTCCTTCGAGAGAAACATATAGCTTGAGTTTTACGAGTGTGAAGGAAAGCAAGATCACTCGGAAATATCCATTTGAGTACGAGAAATGGGGCTTACAACAATAAACTTGATGCTTTGTTCGTAATGTTTAACGAGCATGACAAAGATATAAAGTACACTCGGAATCTTTTTCATGTTTAGGTATAGAGCATGAAAAAGAGAAAACTAAGCTCATACCGGGAGTTCCTTTTCCATAAGTTTAGTCCCTTAGGTCTAGAAAAGTGATAAACCTGTACCTGAGAATACTCTTCTCAATTCCGAAGAAAAGAGAGTGATCCTTTCTCGTATTATTCCACATGGTCCGAGAAAGAGATAACCTACCACCAATGTGGATGCCCATTCACGTATTCTTAATGAGCTGGAATGGACAAGTTAACTCGGCAGTCAAGTCTGTTTTAAGGAGTCATACCTGGGCCTAAAGAAACTCCATAAGGGAGGGGAGTCCTATAAAGGGATAGCTTGTAAAAAGAGACCAAATGAGGCTCATTTTGGCGTGAAAAATAGCTGAAAAAGATTCCCCTGTACCTAAGATAGCTGGAGCATGAGTATCGAAAGACAAAATAGGTTCTAAATGAGGATATTCATGAGAGGAAAGCCCTATCCACAGAAGAACAATGGTAAAGACAAGGAGCTAATGGTTAAAAATACCATAGTCTATGGTCAGAATGCTAATTGCTAGGTTTAAGATGGAGTAGGTATAAATGCAGAATGCATGTGAAATGACAAAAACCATCCTATATGAGCAAAAAACACCTTAAAACGATGATAAACCTGTTATAAGGAAAAAATATATGGTATTAGTTTTATAAATTATGAACTATAGGGAAAAAACCCACTTGAAAAATAAATTTTCTATAAATAGTTCAAAACATAAATAAAAACTCACCATTTGGATTTTTAGCCATAAAAGACAAGTTTTCACCTCTACCTTCAATTGCTCGGTGTGGACAATCCGGTGAACCATTTCCAAATCCGCAAGTGTCAGGTAATACTACACTCCATGCTCTTCAATTTGATCCAAGAAATTATCAAAATTAAGCTTGAATTTCATGTTTTTAAGCGTCCTCAACAAAGCAACACTGTGTACATGGGTTTTCTATAGTGAAAGTAACATACATGTGTTCTGTACGTGGGTTTCCTGAAGGACAGTCACGTACAGTATGCGACCTGCCTTAATAGACAGTTGTGTACGCTGCGTGAGGTGGAAAAGAAGCATATATGGTCAAAATTTTGAAATTTTATATGAAACTAAAGGTTTGCAATTGCTTGGTTACCAGGTTGAAAGATGGTGCTTGAGTGGAGGGAGCGTGAACATGAAGATATGGATCAAGAAGCACTCCAAGATGCCCCCACCATGATTTTTTTACATTCAAGTGGGTTGTTAAAGTTTTTCTGTACCTCACCTATGCGGGTCAATGTCCACCTCTTAGAGTTCCTGATAAATTATTGGGATCATGACTTGGGCATGTTTGACTTTCAAGGTGAGTCCTCAAAGATGACTTCAAAGTATGTCTATTTAATTGCTGGTTTATCATGATGGGGAGCTTCGATAAACTTGGAAGGCACCGACAGAGGCGGTGACCCTCTAAGTGTCCAGAACTATATTGACATATACTGTGCACCAGGCACACAAAAGAGGCGTAGCTGCATCCCTATTGTGCAATACATGATCTTTCTCTATAGGAATTGACAAGTACTATAGTGAGGGTTGTAGGGTCATCTTCACTTCACCTTGCAATACGGAACCAGATGAGACTAGCAGTGAATTGTATGTAGGGGGGCCTATATGACTGGTGCTTGGGAGTGATCCCGATTATGAGGAAACAACTATCTAACTGCAAGAGAGGTAGGAGGAATAATTTTGGATATTCTAGCATACTAGTATCCTTCTTCTTTGAGAGAGTGTTGGGATTGAGCCCTGCAGTACCCTTACCAGTTCGTTCTCCTTTTCATCCTAGGCTGAGTAGATGGGTAGATAACTTCCTCCACCAGGGAGGTGGTGGCTCAGTGCAAAGTGCCTATGATGACGACTTCTAATTTTGGTGGGAGCGATAGTTGCTAGCACTAGAGCAGTTTCCATATGCTAGAATCGACTTCCGTGGTGATCCAAACCTCGTCCTCCCTCCAGGAGGAGCATGGGGAGAGTTAGGTAATTTTTATTTTCAAATTTTCAAATTTTTATGAATTTTAAAATATAGAGATATATACATATGTATAAGAGTTCTAATCCTTTTTAAAATGTCAAAATGTAGATATAGGACCAGTCCACCCTGAAGGGCATCCACGCATGTATGTGCATCCTGTCTTGGGAGAAGACCAGGGGCTGATTAGGGTTCTTGAGGGGAAGCTAGCCAGGCTTACCCATAGAGTACCCACCTTACGGATTGAGCACATCACAACCATCATGCAGGAGTTTGTGGTTGGTGTACCACCTATCTGGATGCACCTTTTGAGGCGGGTAGCCAGAGCAGTATTGGTATACATAGATGTTGTTGAGGCTGCTGAAGCCAAGGAGGTTGAAGAAGCCAGAGTGTAGGGAGACTGGGGGGACCAGGGTGTTCTAGCTTAGATCTAGGAGCATTTGATGGACTTTGATCCATATTTTGTATATTTTTTGTATATTATACAGTTATGACTGGATCTGAGGATCAGAGACTCGACCTATCTATATGAACATATATTCACACACACACACACACACACACACACACACACACATATATATATATATATATTTTCCGGCTTATTTACAAATGTTTTTTATGTGTTTGCTGTATACTTTTATGGAAAATGTGTTAAATGCCAATCCAAGATGTAATTAGTGTATGCATCAGTTAATGAATTTTGATTCCTTGGAATATGATTGGATGTAATGAACTCAAAATTTCTTTCCAATAACCTGACTTGCATAAACTGACGCAATAGAATAGGGTTCCACACCTGATAAGCCCGATTGAGCTAGGAAACAACCAATTGAGAGTCCAGTCGAACTTCCAGTTGAGTGATACCACGTGACAAAGCATCCCATAGAAGCTCAATGACAGCCCTATATTTAGCCACATTATTGGAAGAAGGACCTAAGTAAGCACCTCCTGAGGCAACTAGCTGTCTTGAGGGTGAATAAATAACCCATGCAGCGGAAGCTAAATTACAAGTGTGGCGAATGGCACCATTAGCGAAACCTATGAAACTCTCAGAAGACATTTGAAACAACCAACAAATGGTATTAAAAACACAAACCAATGAACTAGTGTACATAAAAATACATACAATAAAATACAAGAAAAAGTGCTAAGCCTAAGCATAGTACTTTTTCAGGTAGAGCCCATTTCTAGGCTCAGCTAGCTTATTCCCATCGAAATCTATCAATTCATATGCACCTTTGTTTAATACTTTTGACATGATATAAGGTCCTAAACACATAGACCTGAACTTTCCTTCCCCCAGGGGTTCCTTGTCTTGGTCCTAGAGCAAAACGAGTTCCCCCTCAGAGAAAATTCAAGGCTTGACTGATTTATCATATTGTCTTTTGACCCTATTTTTATGAGATTGGTTTTCTATCAGCACATCTCTACACTGTTCATCAAGGTGTTCTAAATGTAGTAGACATTCTTCAAGCTCATTCGTATCCAGTAACACATGAATATCAATTTTTAAAGACGGGATTTCACATTCAGTCGGGATAACAACTTCCACTCCATGGATGAGTTGGAAGGGGGAGAAACCCATAGAATTTTTTACATTGGTTCGATACGTCCAAAGGGAAGGGTCCATCATGATATGCCCGTTTGAATGGGTTGCATTAATAGTACGTTTGAGGATAGTTTTCAAAGTTTTATTAACAACCTCGACCTGACCATTGGCTTGAGGATAGAACAAGGATGAATGTTCTTGTCTAAATCCTATAATAGTGGTCAGTTCCATCATCATGCTATTTTGAAAATGACTACCATGGTCAGTGACAATCACCTTGGGTATACCAAATCGTGCTATAATTTGATTGAACATGAAAAATGTTGTAGTTTCCCTGTCAGCTTTAAAGGTGGGTATTTCCTTTGCCCATTTTGTAAAATAATCCACAGTGACAATGATATATTTGTGCCCCCTAGCCGAGGCTAGGTTACATGTCACGTAATATATCCCCCAATTCATGAAGGGGCCCATCGAGATAATGGGAAATAATGGAGCGGGATGTGACTGCATCTTCCTGGTGTAAAGCTGACAAGGATGGTAGCGCTTCACTGCTTCCACACAATATTTAAAGATTGCGGGCCAGAAATAATCGACACATAATATTTTCTGGGTTGTTTCTAACCTAGATACATTACCCCCACATGATCCACTATGTAGAAATTCATGCCAGAAATAGATTAATTTTACCCACAACAATTATCAATTGATCATGCAAAATTGCTAACAATGGAGACTGAATATGGAGCTGTAACACAAAATTTTATTAACTGAGTGTACAATAGCCAACCCTATAATAACATAGGTTTCTTAATATATAGAATACATCAAGAGATCGAATGCATAAGGAGGCATCCAAAACTAGCATAAAGCAGGCTTACCCAAAATAGGCAAATCCCCCATAGGTGTAAAAAGCTGATCCCAAATCTGTCATGAGGCTCACGAATTGGAAAGGGCGCATGGGCAATCTAATGAGTGGTGGAATGGTAGTTCATACATTCTTTTGCATGGAGGAAAGAGTGGAGGATGAAAGGGGCAAAAAACAAGTTCACCTCACCTAGTCTTGCTTTCCTATGTGCCTTAAAACACTGAAAAAGCAGACAATAAAGCAGAAAAAGCAGAAGGGCGCCTAGGAGGCCAGGAATAAAGCAGATTTGATTTGTAAGGCTTTCCCAAGCACTACATGAGTCAAATATGGCAAGTTTGACCTCTATGGATAGACAATTAGCAACTTGCACATGGTGGGACTCATGAACTAGGAAAATAAGACAAAAATAAATGAATTAATGTCTAAGTGGGTAATACTATGGGTTTGATCATTCTAACACCCCCCCTTAAGCCTGACTTTATGAGTAATAAATCAAAATATAGGGCCTAGCAACAAGTCTTAGTCACCCTTTTACATACTGCAAGTCCATATGAAACAAGGAAAGAGGCAAAACCAACTTGGGAAAATCCTCCCTTAAACATGGACTGTAAAACAAAATTGTAGAATATTTTCTCCACTCATGCCTTTACAGCATGATCAGCAATCCCCAGCAGTGATTTGAGATTGCTGAAGGTCTTCTCACAAAATGATTTGGTGAAGATATCAGCTACTTGTTCTGAAGATGAATAAAAGAGTAGGTGAATGGTGCCATCATGCACAAGCTCTCTGATGTAGTGCATGTGAATCTCAATGTGTCTGGTTCTCTGATTCTGAACTGGATCTTTGCAGAT
>LPNX010544700.1:571876-597154 GCA_001517045.1 Pseudotsuga menziesii
ACAGACTGCTTCTTGTCTCTTCTTTGCTCAGGTGGATTTTTAGCTTTATTTTTGCTTTTATCCACCTTCGAATCTCCAGCAATCAAAGCTTGATCTTTGGAAGGTTTGATGGTGCCCATCATCACCAGCTTGTCTTGTTCTTGTGTGAGAGATTCCATGAAATATGCAAGGCTAGGCATATTCCAGGTTTGAGCTGTGAGTTTTGTGGCATAGAAGGTCGAAACAAAGACTGAGTAGTCAGTTCCTAGCTTCGAGAGGATGGCCAATATGATCTGATCATCTTTCTTTTCGATACCACACTGCTTCAGCTGCAAAACTAGTGCTTTGAGCTTGGAGAAATATAGCTGCAGGGATTCAAATCTACTGGGTCCCAGAGAAATCAGCTCATTTTCGATATGATGTCCCCTCATCTCATCTGTCTTTCCAAAAAGATCAGAAAGCTTCTCCCATACTTGATCCAGTGAAGTTAATCCATTGAGATGGAAAAGGAGGTCTCGGGAAATACTGAGACATAGGAGGCCATAAGCCTCATCTCTCCGATTGTGCCATTTGATCTTCTCTGTAGCTGCATTAGGCTCTGCTTTTGTTTCCATAGTCACCCTGTAGAGGCATTTCACTCTCAACAAGATCTCCATCTCTTCTTTCCATTCAAAATAGTTGAAGGGAGTCAAGATAGTTTTCTGTGAATCCATAGCTTTAGAAAATCTATCCCGGCTGTCAGCAGAAGGATCCCACTCTTGATGTCGAACCTGCAAAACAATTTTTGAAGGAGAGTAACAACCTACAATGGCTTTGATACCATGTAGAAATTCAGGCCAGCAATAGATTAATTTTACCCATAACAATTATCAATTGATCATGCAAAATTGCTAACAATGGAGACTGAATATGGAGCTGTAACACAAAATTATATTAACTGAGTGTACAATAGCCAACCCTATAATAACATAGGTTTTTGAATATATAGAATACATCAAGAGATTGAATTCATAAGGAGGCATCCAAAACTAGCATAAAGCAGGCTTACCCAAAATAGGCAAATCCCCCATAGGTGTAAAAAGCTAATCCGAAATATGTCATGAGGCTCACGAATTGGAAAGGGCACATGGGAAAGATAATGAGTGGTGGAATGGCAGATCATACATGCTTTTGCATGGAGGAAAGAGTGGAGGATGAAAGGGGGAAAAAACAAGTTCACCTCACCTAGTCTTGCTTTCCTATGTGCCTTAAAACACTGAAAAAGCAGGCAATAAAGCAAAAAAAGCAGAAGGGCGCCTAGGAGGCCAGGAATAAAGTAGATTTGATTCCTAAGGCTTTCCCAAGCGCTACATGAGTCAAAGATGGCAAGTTTGACCTCTATGGATAGGCAATTAGCAACTTGTACATGGTGGGACTCATGAACTAGGCAAATAAGACAAAAATAAATGAATTAATGTCTAAGTGGGTAATACTATGGGTTTGATTATTCTAACACACTATGGGCATCATTCAGGACAATCTCCACTTCCTCATGGGTAATACATCGACGCAAAACAGAATCTACCACTCTGCGATATAAAGTATCTCCTATGATGAGGTAGTTCTTGGCATGTAGGCATAGTTTACGTCGTTCTTCCCATGAGAAAGTTGCAGGATACTTCAAAGTCTGGAGATAGACAAGTATATCTCCATGCTAGGGATTAGAGGTGGAAATCAAAAAGATGTGCTCATCTGGGAATAAGTCTTCTTCAATAGCTACATCTTCATCTATTGGAAATTATGCAATAAGTTCAACAAAAAGTAAGGATTTTTTGGATTTGGCGGACTGAAAATCCAAGTCAAACTCTTGGAGAATGACTATACATTTGTTGAATTTCCCTCCAACTATATTTCGGGAAAAAAAATATTGAAAAGGATTAACATCTGTCACTACCATTGTAGTCCTTAGTAAGATGTAGTGATGTAACCTCTGAACAGCATAGACAGCTGCTAAGGACAACTTATCGACGTGGGAGTACCTGAGTTTAGGTCTGGCTAAAGCACGGTTGAGATAGTAAACGACATGCTCTTGGAGCTTATCGTCCTCCTAGACTAGGACTACCCCTATGGTCGACTTGGACACGGACAAATACAATATAAAATCCCTAGAGTAATCTGGCGGACGCAATAATGGTGCTGACAACAAAGATTTTTTCAATTCCTCGAATGCGAGTTGTGCAGTTTCATCCCATACAAATGGGGCGTCCTGTTTTAGCAGGCGCATGAAACCCTTAGTAATCTTGGCATAGTTTACAATAAAACGTCGAAGAAAATTGGACTTTCCTTATGGGCTCTGAAGTTTCCTAATAGAATGAGGAGGAGGTAGATTTATAATGGCCTCAACTTTTAATGGATCCACCTGAATTCCTATATTAGAAACAATGAATACGAGCAATTTCCTTGACTCGACACAGAACACACACTTGTGGGGATTCAAGCAAATTTTATAGTATTTGCATCATTCAAATATCGAACGCAAGTGATCTGGATGGTCAATCCTCTTACGAGAATGTGCAGGCAGATCATCAAGGTAAGGTTCGACAATGTCTTTAATATCATGGAAGGAGAAATTCATTTCCTGCTGAAAGGTTTGCCCCAACCTTTTTATATCCAAAGGGCATTTTTTTGTACGCGAAGGTACCCCAAGGACGAATGAAAGTAGTTTTATGTTGGTCTTCCAATTTTATTTTAATTTTATTATATCTAGAGGAAACATCCATAAACGAAAAGACTTCACTTCCCGCGCAAGAATCAATAATTTTATCTATAAATGGTGTTGGATAGTTGTCCTTAGGACAGGATTTGTTTAAATATCTGAAATCAGTATAGACACGTATGTTCCCTTGATTCTTATCAATAGGAACATGGTTGGATACCCATTCCGCCAAAACTATGGGATAAATAAAACTAGCTTTCAACAGTTTTTCCACTTCAGCCTTCACTGTCGCCGCTTTACACGGGTTAACAGGTCTCAACTTTTGTCGAACAGGTTTAGCATTAGGTATGTTCAGATCTCGTGCTTGACTATAGATGGATCAATGCCTGGCATCTCCTCATATGACCAGGAAAAAACGTCGCAAAATTCCTTAAATGAGGTGGTATAAATGGCAATATCCTCAGGAGAGCAATTTGCGTCGATATGTATATTTTCCACAACGTCAGGATTTATAGAGATGTTGATAGGGATGGTAGCAGAAATATTTTCCATATTCCCCTCAACAAACATTCCTTCCCTGGGTAAGGGATAAATGGGCGTATCAACATCATCTGTCAGTCTCACATGAAACTCTTGATTCTCTATCCTGCTTAGCTCTGGAATAAAATAGGATCAATGATGAAGATCTTCATAGATCTTATCTCATCTGCACATGGCTTCTGGAATGGCTTCATCAGAAGGTAAAACCATATCTAAACAATCTGTCGAATGCAAAGAGTTTTCTTCCCAAGCAAGCAAATAGTCTTCTTCCAGTTCCTCTGAGACTGAGAGTGGAACCAGAATGGGATCAACAGTTTTTTGTGTGATAGCTTGATAAGCTACTTCCACTACCGATAGGGGCACTTTAGGTTCATGGTGGGTAGGGAGAACCCAAGAATCAGTCCTATCAACAACCGTAGCAATGTAATTTCCCACACTAGTAGAACCTATATAATTAATCGGAGCTGGAAGATCAAATGTGCCCATCAATGATGCATACATTCCAACCCCTAAGCTCTCTGTAGCAAGTTTAACCTGATCAACCAATGACACAGTGGACTCATTAGAATCCATGCGGCCTTTCTGGGTAAAATTGAGTTGGTCCACAGTAACCAACTTCCCTTCGTGTGGAAACACTACCACCCGAAAAACGTCCAATGCAATAGTAGACATGGCATAAGTCCAGCTTCTTCCCAAGATCAAATTATAGTCCAAAGGTGCATCAATCACCTCCACCTCAACAGACACTGCTTTCCCTGTCAGCTTAATTTCAAAATCCGGTAGGATACCATGTGGACAGAATGACCTTCCATCAAAAGAAGTAAGCAGGGTGTTTGATGGGACCAACTCTGGGGATCCAAGAGCTTTCCAACATGACAAGGACATAACACATGTAGAAGCACCCTCATCGACAACTTCCCTTCCAATGGTATTTCCACCATGGATGACATCTATCGATAAGGCTACATGGTAAGGTAGGTGAATTTTGACATTAGAAAAGTGAAAATTCTCCATGAGACTCGATGAGTCCATACTGCCTAAGGCTACTAAGAGTAAAATCCTGCTGGGCGGGACAAATCTGTAACACCTCTAAAGCCGACATTGCACAAGGTTTCTAGGCTAAGTCTTCAACCACAGAGTAGTTGGATGCATCCCTAGTATTAGGATTATGCAAGGTCTTCTTAAAGACACCTTTCGGTATCTTGAGCATAGTTTTGACAGGTTTCTCAATCGTGAGAGGGTTAGAAGTTTCACCTATAGACTTACCCTTGTTAGAGGTCTCTTTTTCATAGTTCTTATTCTTGGTCTGTAGAAAAGTTGAATATCGAACCATGTTGATATAATTGGCATCAAGGGAATTTGGAGTGCCCCCTGCTACATTTGAAGCTGAAGCAGAATTCTGCCCTTGGGGTAACAGATCCTTCAGGACAGCTGGTTGTTGAGCTTTTAACAGCTTCTCAGCTTGTTCCATTAGGGGACAAAAATGGGTAAGGTGATCTTCATGGCACAACTTGCATCGAAATTTCACCTTTTTCTTTTCTTTCTTTCCCCCATCAGCATTATTTGTAGGTTTCTGCTTGTTTTGATTTCCCTCCTCTTTCTTTCCTCTCTTCTTTTTCCCACCGGGCTACTGATTTCCCTTCTAAGAGTTCTATGCAAAAAAAATTTCATTTTGGGGTGAGGGGGTAGCCTTTGTTGCCTCTACCATAGAATTTTTGACAAACAACTGATGAATCTATTTGGCTAAAGATTCTATAGTGGGAGAATTGATGGACCCAACCACACCATCGGCATGGGGTCTAGGCTTAGGTTTCTCTACATCATGTGTTGGCCTCGGTGCCTCAAGGATAATCTCATACAAGATCCCAAGCTAAGAATAAATCAAGTCAAGTTGTTGGGCCCTGAGGATAGCTTCTTACTCACTCATCACTATTGAAGTAGATACGTCCTTAGATATATAGGGAAATAGTGATTTAAGGAACCCTTCTAGTAAGAACTCAGGAGGAATAGTGGCTTTAATAAGGTTCTTCCACCTCCTCCATTCTTGGATGTGATCTGAGATATGGGTAGCCTTGTTCTACTGGAAGGTAGATAACAAGTCCGTTCCGAAATCATATCGGACAAGAAGCTGAAAGTGGCTAGGGAATGCATTAGCTAAGTCCCAAAAACTACTAAACGTAGCAGAAGGAAACTCAATGTACCATTTTGCTTCAGTACTTGTCAAGGTTATTTGGAATAACCTCAACCGAACTAAATCTTCATTCAGTGAGTTGGAAGAGAACCACAAGTGAAAAGTGGTGGCATGAGCCCTCGGATCTTCACCAACTTTGCCTTTGAATTTTGGGATGTCCGAGGGAAACTTGGTGGGTATAGGCGGCCAGGAGGGATCATGCCTCACTGGATCATTCATTATTTTAGACAAATATGGCAAGTTCAACGTTTCCAGGAAAGGAAGCTTAGGTCGAATCGGAGCACTAAAAGTGCTAGTTTGGGGATTAGAGGGTCTTGTCCCCAAATTCCCATATGTAAAGGTGGGGTTTTCCCTTGTCACCGATTGTGAAGTGGATGGGTTACTTTGAAACGGATTGCATCAGTAAGCCACAGGATTGTTGGTGTGAGGTGCAGTATAAGAGGTTCTGGCTTCCCCAGTTGAAACTGGGGTTTGAAATATAGGAGTAGGTATCCCTTCGCTAAAAAGAGAAAAGGGAGAGCTTGTGAATGGAGCAGAGACCAAGGTTTGGAAACCTTGACCATAGGGGTTAGTATTTCCAAATTGCACCCCTACATAAGAGGGTGGTGGGCCTATGTATGGAGTGGATGGGGGAATGTGCCCCCCATTCTAAGGAAATCCTTGGACAAAAGATGAGGATCCTATAGGATCACTCTGGGCAGTGTGTGTGTAGGAGGTTGGAACTGTGGGTACACTAGGAATCCCAATGACCATACCGCCAGAAGCACCTTCTAGGCTTGTGGGAACCGACGGTTGAACCACTCGGCTCGCTAGAGTTAAGGGCATAGTAGGTATGCTTAATCTAGGAGCACTTACCGGGGGAGGTAGCACCCCTTCAGCTAGGATGGCTGAGGTGAAAATGAAAGAACTTTCTCCTGCACTAGACATTATTCTACCCACAGGGACACCAATCACGGGTGGATCAAAAGGACGAACTTGAACGATCACAGGATCGTTTAAATCAGTCAGAGGTGTATTAAAATTGCTTGCAAACTTGTCAGCCTGCAAGTATTCTATCTCAACTGTGTTCAAACTAAGACAGTTTTCTCTAAGTTCTGGTTCACCCGGAACTTCACTAACTCCTATCGGTTCAAGTGAATCATCTGTGTCCAATCTCCACCTTTGAGGGGGAGGTGGAGGTTCCAATGTGATAAGAGGAGGAAGGTTTTGCAACCTTCATGACCTTCTGATAGGTTGGTCCTCCATGATTGTAAATTTGACAATTCAAACCCTAAGTTCGGCTAAACACAGACAAACCATAGAGAAATCACTACAAAAAATACTAAAGTCTCAATAGTCAGCAAGGGTTAAAGATATGATTTCCCAAAGAAATTTGAAAGACAATTGATTGGCATCCATGAAGAGGTTCTTAGGAACAAGCGGAGGAATCACCCATCACCTTCCTACACTTTCAACAAGGGTTACCTTCCAAGCCCGCCCAAGGTGAACCAAAAATAGCCTTCCATTTTACTTATGTATGAACCCTAGATGTCAAGAGACTAGTGGCTACTTTAACTATACCAACAGTCTGGGGGGACAGTCGCAATCTTGATTCGTATGCATGGGCAGGGTAGCTGAGCTTGAAACTCTTTCTAAGGCAGAATCCCCAGATGCGTAAAAATCCTAATTTACATTTCGACAAGGAATCAGAGGGTTATCTCTTCAGTCCAATGCCTTCACGCGGCCCCGTGCTTGACTCCCGTTTGAGAGGAGCTTCCTAGATATTATCGATAAAGAGAAGGATTTACTTATCAATTGGCCCACTATGTCTGAATTTAAATACTTATGGGGAGTTTACACTTCCTATCCCACAAGTCTAGCCTAAGCTAGTAGGTGTATCGCCCTAAAAAAAAAAATACTAATAAATTTTGATTATTGCGTTCATTTTAAGGGCTATTTTTTACTTAGAAGGAAAGTGGAGTGAAAGACTATGATGTTTTTGACTCGATAAGAAATGTAAAAAACAATAGGTGTAAACTTCCAAAGCAAATTATCACTACTTAAAAAACAAGCTTCTCTTTTCTTTTTTGTAAATGTAAACTGATGAAAATGCAACGAATAAAGAGAAAAATAAGACTATATTTTTGTAATTTTTGAGATTATATTCAAAAAATGAAAACAAAACTACTCTATGCAAATCAAATGCAAAAGTTTCTAATGTTTTATTTTCACTTTTAAAATTGCTCAAAGACTACTATGCACCTAAATGCACAATACTTGAGTATGCTTGAATAAACTAACTGCATAAAATAAGAAAAATGAATTAAAGCAGATTCATAGACCCAAAGATCAACCACCTAAGGAAGACTTGGAACCCTAGCTTGGGAAGGCACAATGAATAGAAATCACTGAATTCAATCAAAGGTAAGTGACTAACCAATACTATTCGAAAATAGAATGGAAAATATAGTATCTGGAACCCTGATCATTGATTCAGACAACTAGCACTTAAACATATTAACCAACATGCAAATCCACTTCAAGTTGCTGATAGAAAGACAATCCAAACAATAAGAATTCAAGGGATTACAAAGAAACACAAGGTATGGCTAACAAGGTCATCAGACTCACAGTGCAATGCTCATAGTGAAGGCCACTCAGCAAGACAAAATCTATAGAAGGACAGGGACAAGCAAAACCCTAACCCAAAAATTTTGTGCTTAGAATTGTACGCGACTGTGTCTAAGGGAAACCCACGTACTGTACGTGACTGTGCTATAGAGAAACCCACATACGCAGACCTCTGTACGTGACTATGTGCAAGAGAACCCACGTACAGGAGTTAAATTTTTCAAAAAAAAAAGAAAAATTATCAAGGACTTCAAAGAACCACTACAAATCTGAACCAAGACAAGACACCACACACTGAATCAAGGCAAAGACTAGGCACTGATCTACAGAATCAACCCACAACAGTCTGGGCTCCCCAGCAGAGTCACCGGTTCTGTTGTTCAAGAATAAACACCCTTGTAACCTAGGGTCTGGGGTCACCAACGTACTTCTAAAACTTGTAGACAATCATATTTAAAGTACAGAAAGGAAATAGGAAGAGATGTTGGACTCACCCGATTATCGACGGTTGGTTCGAGCTTTGTCTTCTCCCACTCCGCTTCTCTCCAAAGCTTTCAAGGATGCACCTCCTTCACTTGCAAAGAGAAAATTCTTCAAATACAATCTTATAAATGTATATATAACAGTTTAGATGAACAACATATATAGTTCTTAATCAAATATATTCATCAACCATGATACATGAAAGAGACTCAACACAAAGTTGGAAGAAGAATTCTCTTTATTAACAATCAATGAATGAGATAAGTGTACAACCAAACGCCTGAGATAAGGACTCCTCTGCAACCAAAGGATTCCGAGTTCTGCTACTCCACAGACTTCTGAAGATATACCACTAGCATAACTTTGCTCTCCAAGATTCATCCTATTAATGCCCTCCCCAAGGCCTCTATTTATACTTTGGGAAATAGAGCAGTTTCAAAGGTTGAGGAGGTTGAGACAGTTGAGATGGTTAATTATTAGGGCTCAACTAATCTGCATTAATCATGTTTTGTATTTTTTAATGTCAAATGGATGTGTACACAACTATTGATATAGGAAACCCGCATATGACACATGAGTTTCTTTAAGGGAAACCCGTGTACAGATCTGTACGTGGGTTGCAATGAGAATAGTCGCATACTGTACGCGGGTTGTGAACATATATAGTTGTGTATGTACATGAGTTTTAGTGGAGATAGTCACGTACGGAAATCGACACATAGAAAAATAAAATGACAAGATGGTTGAAGGGTAAATGCATCCCATGTCATGCCCATCTATAGTGTTTAGGCAAACTTCAATCCTGAAATGTCCTTTTGTGTACCAACATAATGAATTATCGGCACTCGAATGGAGAAGTGCCATTTGGGTTGATAACAGGTAGGTTTCTTTTGTCATTGCAATTTTCTATTAAGATGGTCATATGTGAAAATGGCATATTGAAGATGCACCTCCAGTAGTAGAGCCCTGGTGTGCGGAGGCTATGGATACTTTGAAGGAAGGGGGAGGAATGGAATGATACAGGGCAGATGGGTGCAAGTTACGAAGATACCACAAGGTAATTTGAGGAAGAGAGTGGTATTACTAGAGGAGGAGTAATGTTTTGACAAGAGAAGAGGTAGAGGATAGGAGAAGGTCCTACTACGATCAGAATGCATGATCGCAAAGGAATACCACATAGGACAAAGAGACCCTACAATGACGATGAGGACGACCAGGATACACCCAAGTTAGAGGTAAGATCAACCCCCAACAACAACGTATCCACACCTTCGTTCACTACACCACACTCAGGAAGAAACATGAGTTCGGCATTGAATTGCTCAACGTATCAACAACACTCTAATACTAGTGGATCAACGACTGTGGGAAGAAGTCTCAGAATGGAAGGTGATGATGCAAAGTTACCTTTATTTCATGGGAACGAGACCGACGATCTTGAGTAATACTGGCTCCTGTGTGAGGCAGTATGGGCTGTGAGACAAACTATGGATGATGAGGTCAAGAAGGTCCAATTGGAAAAAAATATTCGAGGTCGTGCACTGGATTGGTTCATGAAATTTGTACAAGTTCCTATGGGATCTCCAACAAGAACATTGGCCGCAGTTAGAAAAAGACTGATAGAGGAGTTCAAAACTTTGAAATCTGAAGTGCAATACATCACAGAACTAAAGGCGATTAAGCAGTATCCCAACAAAAATATTTAGGACTTTGATCAAATATTTAAGACACTAATGGAAAGAGTCAGCTTTGAGACGAGTGAAATTCAACATAAGCAATGGTTCATCGCGACATTACTATCTCACATCAGACTATCGTTGATGCAGTAGAAGAGTGTGACATAGAGCGAGGATCTGGAGATTGCGATGAAGTTGGAAGCTTCACCCATTGGAAAGAATTCAGCCAGTATGAACTAGATTTAAAAACATCTAGTGGATATGAATCTCCAGTTGCAATATATCAAAAAAGGAAAAGAGCATCGCAAATAAGTGTGGTGTACTCGATGTCGCGCAAATGAACATACCAAGGATAATTGCCCAGATTTCCGAAACTACCTATTGTCAGGAGTTCCGAACCCATTGAGTTGTGGTGGTATTCCATGATTGCATATTTTTCAAGTTTATGGGCATCGAAATGAAGATTGTGGATATATGTAGAAGATGGTCACAAAGCCGACAAATTTATACTATACATTCTGCTGGTCTGTTAAGCATGAAGAGAAGGATTGTCGTGCATATGACCCACTCTAGGAAATAATGATGGATATGTATTATGTGAAGGGAGAATACCATCGAGTAGTACAACAACCACAATAGTAGCCACAGATGGCACAACTGCCACTTCAACCATAGTTCACACCACAACCACAACCACATATGCAGTTTGTACCGCAACTACAATTGCAACAACAGTTTTTGCCACAACCGTAGTGCAATAAGATGCAAATGGATCTATAGCCAATGTGGTATGTTCAGCAGTAACTGATTCCCCCACAAAAACAATTTAATTAACCACAGTATTAAAAACAAGGAGGATTCAGAGGAGGATTCTTAAGAGGATGAGGTAGAGGGTTTGGCCGAGGACGAGGATGAGGTTGTGGACCAGTGCAATGTTACAATTGCAGAGTATTGGGACATTAATATAGAGATTTACCACAACTGCAAGCGTAGTGTACGTATTTTATTGTTGTTGATCACACTGTTGAGAACTGCCCATAACTAATCCCAAGATGGCAGGTAGGAAATGTTTCACAGTTGCAGAACGAGAACCAATTGCAGAATCAAAATCAGTTGCAAAACTAGAATCAATGGAAGACGCAAAACCACAATGCAAATCAGAACATGAACCAACCTATGGATCCACTATTGAACCATAATGAGGGACCAACTGTTGTGACGATTTCAGCAAAACCAAGGACATAGAATGCAAATGTTGTTGTCATTACTCGTGGAGGTGCGGCGATAGGATAAGATGCCCCGCACCCACAGATTTGGCTGGATAGGAAGAATAAGGTTTCATTTGATATTGATGCTGAAAAAGACACATTCTTTGAAGCATGTGATGCGATAGGAAGAAATCCTTGTAAGTTACCCATTTATGAAATTCCCATTGCTTTTGATTCAACTTTGGTAGCAGGGCCATCACGTCAACATGGTACCTTGCAGAACTTCTTTGAAAGTTGTTTGTTGCTGGAAAAAAGATTTTGATTCTCTTGCCAAGATTGAGAGTCTGTTGCATCGATCCACTAAGGGAGGAAAAGAGTCCACGATGAACTCTTTGCATAAGAAAAATATAGCAAAAGAGATGCGCATGAATATTCAAATTGGGGACTACAAGGTAGATTATAACATCTTGTATTTAGGATTAGACATCAATATTCTAACAAGGTAGACATGGAAAAATATGGGGAGCCCAATGCTGTCCTGGTCTCCTGTGCAGTTGCGACTGGATAACCAGGCTAGGGTAATGACGATTGGGAAAGTTTCACACCTTTTAGTGGAAGTTGAAGGGACGAAGACTTATGTTGATTTTGACATTATCAACATTGTTGATGGCAGAGGATCCTATCCCATGTTTCTGGGGATTGGATGGGCCAATGACAGTCTAGTAGTGATTAATTTTAAGAAGCGCTTGATGACCTTTGAAAATCAAGACATCAGAGTCATCGCTCCAATTGATCCAACTAAAGGGCAAAGTTATGTTGAGCCAGTGAAGGATGAAGTTGTCAGAGGATGGGATCATGCATTTAACATTTCAGAATATTACATCCATCTGACTGTTGATGGGGAACTTGGTTGGCACAGCTCTAGCTCTATGTTTTCTGATTTTGATGATGCTTTAGAGAAATGGCAGAACCATATGCATGAGGTATTTCTCCAAAGTGTGGCTTGATTATGCAGTTGTTGTGTCGCGTCGCAATTGAGACTATTGAATTACCAATATATGAAGGACTACTCGAGTTGTCTGAGTTTCTATTGGAATTTAAATATAAGGTCTCAGAACCATAGTGGTTGTTGGCGTTGGTGGGTGACCCATAAAAAGTCGATCACTAGATGGTCACAGTGTCGAATATTGATGACCATTCACTTTGGTGATGCAAAAGTATACCATGCTGGAATATACAATGGGCGTAATAGCCCCAATGATCATCTGATTGAGTGTCAGACCTTGTGGGAATCATAGCCAAAATATGAGTGGTTCCATGCCTTTTTCCACATGTTGGATAAAATGCCATGATCTTGGTATGTATCAGCTGAGTTGTACAAAGAGATCACTACCAGGGAGGAATTGATGGTTCGCTTCACTCACACCTTCATTTTCATAGATACCAATTCATATGTTCATAATGCATTACAGCTCATATGCGACGTTTTTCTGAAGGTGGTTCCAGTTTCATACCCCATGGACCCGCATGCACATTGTCAGATGCAGTCAATGATGGAATGATATAATGTAACTAGAGGACCAGATGATGGTGATGAACCGCAAAAAATCAATATTCCAGAAGCAGAAGGGAGTCGGGATGTCGCAACACCTAACGTACTGACGTATTCAACGAATCAACTAGTAAATATCAGGAAGGTTAACATTGGGGCAGAGGAGAACCCAAATTTTGCAAATGTTGGGGACTAGTGGGACGAAGAGACCATGGCAAAGACCACAAACTTGTTGCATGAATTTCAATATTTGTTTCCCACCAAGTTTTCTGAGATGAAGGGGATATTGAGAGAATTAGGAGAGATGAAGATTCTTCTCAAGTGAAATGTGAAACCAGTAAGGAAGAGGCCGTATTTCCTGAATCCGCGATACAAGGAAAGAGTAAAAGATGGGTGCAATAGAATGCTAGAGGCTAGAATAATTGAGCCAGTTGAAGAATAAGAATGGATCAGTCCTATGGTGGTCCAAGATAAGAAGACTGATGAGGTTTGGATTTGTGTTGAACTTAGAAAATTGAATGATGCATGCGTGCATGATCCATTTCTGACACCATTCACTGATGAGGTGCTAGGAGGAGTAGGCGGTAAAGAAATGTATTCCTTCATGGATGGATTTTCAGGATATCACCAGATTAGGATCACAAAGGAATATTGCCACAAAACATTTGTTACTGAATGAGGTTTTTTTTAGTACACTGTGATGACATTTTGGCTGAAGAATGCACCTGGGATATTTTCCAGGGTTGTTGTCACCGTATTCAAGGATTTTATTCAAACATTTTTGCAAGTATACATGGATGACTGGACAATATATGGATTGATCAGAGATCATTTGGTGAACCTATGACTGATGCTGGAGTGATGTCGACATCATCAGATCATGTTGAACTTGAAGAAGTGTATTTTCTGTGCACCATTTGGGATGTTGTTGGGACACATTATTTGCAAGAAAGGATTGTTAGTTGATCCCAAAAATATTGTACTAATTTTGAGCTTACCACTTCCTACAAATGTGAAGCAACTAAGAGAGACACTGGGGCACACATAATATTTCCACAAGTTCATCCGTGGTTATGATGCAATCACAACTCCTATGGAGTGGTTGCTTAAGAAGGATGTATTCTTTGTATGGATTCAGGAATGTCAGGACAGTTTTGAGACGCAGAAGGCTAAGATGGATTCCACACCTATACTAGTTTTTCCTGATTGGAATAAGGAGTTCCATGTCCATGTGGATGCATCGTCAGTTGCGTTGGGCCTGGTGCTGGCACAACCAGGGGTAGGAGATCTAGATCACTTGATCACTTTCTCTAGTTGGAAGCCACCATTTATGGAGAAAAATTATATGACCACTGAGAGGGAAGGTCTGGCGATGGTATATGCGCTACAAAAAGTTTCACCATTACATATTGGGTGGTCATTTCAAGATGTTCACAGACCATTATGCTTTGAAATACCTTGTCAATAATCATGTGTTGGGAGGGAAGATATGTCATTGACTAGTTCTCTTTCAGGAGTTTGATTTTGAGATAATTATGAAGTGAGGTCACTTGAACACTATCCTAGATCATTTATCCCAAATTGAGATAGGTGAGGAACCAAAAAACATTGAAGATGGATTTTTAGATGCACAACTATTCAGAGTTGACATGGTTGATGATTACTATGAACAAATAATTCAGTTTTCGGCGACGAAAGTAGCACCAGAAGAGCTTACTACATGTTAGAAGAAGCAGTTGGTTGTCAAGGCTATGGATTTCCAACTGATCGCTAGACAAATCTATAAAATAGGACCAGATGAGATCTTACGATGATGTGTCCTACCACATGAGCAAGGGAAGGTATTGGCAAAGGCACATGCAAGAGTTTTTGGTGGACACTATGGCGGTCGCACTATGACAAAAAAGGTGCTCTGTGTAGGACTTTGGTGGCCCACTCTTCATAACGATATGACAGATTATGCGTGAAGTTCTGATGTCCGTGAAATAAATTGAAAATAGTCAAGGAATGATAAGATGCCATAGGTACTTGAAATGACATTGCATCCATTTGATAAATGGGCTGTGGACTTTATGGGACCAATAAACCCATTTGGAAAGAGAACCGGTGCGCGATACATAATTATAACAATAAATTACTTGACAAGATGGGTGGAGGCTACACCTGTGGTAGATTGCATTGCTGCGACAACAACGAGGTTCTTGTTTGATAACATTGTTACTTAGTTCGGTTGTCCAAGGATATTGATGTGTGACTAGAGGAGTCACTTCATCAATCGAACAGTCAACGCATTGATGGAGGAGCTCTAGATACAACATAAGAAGAGTACCTTGTATCATCCACAAGAAAATGAGACAGGGGACACATTCAACAAAATGTTGGAGCATGCACTTACAAAGGTGTGTAATGCAAACCATGATGACTAGGATTTGAAAATTCCAGTAGGTTTGTGGGCATATCGCACCACTTGCAAAATATTGAAAGGACAGACACCGTTCAAACTGGTGTATGGGAAAGAGGCAGTCAGGCCTATGGACTACATTGTTCCAAGTTTGTGCATAGTGGCAGAAATAGGCATGGATGATGAAGCAACATTAGAGGAACTATTGGAGCAGTTGGTACAACTCGAGGAAGATCGTTTTTTCATAGGTTTTCACCAGTGCATTGAAAAGGACCGGAAAAAAGATTGGCATTATCGACATATTATGAACAAAATATTTCAGCAAGGAGATCTAGTCCTTATGTACAACAACAAGTTCACCAAACATCCAGGTAAGTTGCAAATGCATCGGCTAGGTCCATATCTCATTAATTACATTACTTCAGGAGGTGCAGTACAATTGCAGCAGTTAGATGGAGCGATGCTGCTAAAGTTAGTGAATGTTAGCATGCTGAATACCTATAGGACAAGCCCAGAACTATGTGATCCTTGAGTCACTACGCGAAGAAGTGAAAAAAAAGAAAAAAGAAGGGAATATTTATGTTTCTGCATAGTTACCAGGATGGCACAGCAAGAGGAAGTGGATGCGCAAGTAGATGAGTTAGTATCGCAGTTAGGAGGCCATGCCACAACAACTGTAGGGCCACGACATAGTCAAATTAGTAATAAATAAAGAGAGTTAAAGAAGTTAAACGATGACACTTGTGGACATGACGCGTATTTATGGATGATTCAACCATTGCATTGATAGGATCACAGACATATTTGGGTGATTAATGCATGATTTGGTTGAAATGATTAAAGTTGATTTGGTCATGATGGAGGTGCAATTGGATCGGTGCTATAAGAAGGGGTCGAATGTGGTCGACATTCACAATTGTGTAAATATTGGGTCGCAGAGTTATCGTAGAAGAGTTGTGTCATGTTTCATTGAGTTGAGTTGTAGATATTGAGTGAGTTACATAGGGAAGTCAGGTCGAGTTCCCACTAAAAATTACGGGGCACTGGTGCAGTATGTAGAGTGAGCCAGTCAGAGTCAAGATTTCGAGCGAGAGGGATTTACCGGTCATCAGAGTCACCATTGAAGAGGAAGTTGCAGGTATGCCAGTGTGATCTTCCTCTGTCTCGAAGAAAAATAGAGTGGCATATCTTCCCATCTCACCAGTATCGAAGAAGCGGTAGACCAGAACGTATGCGCTGACACAGGAGGAGGCACTTGTGCAAGCGGGTCCTTCAAGTTTAGGGGCTGTGGAGTCAACAACCTGCACATGGGTGTCCATTGCAGATATCCCTGGGTATGTTCCTCCCATGCAAATTGATGGGAAGCTAACGAAAATGACTAAGAACCAGAATACCTGATGTTACAGAGAGAAATTCCTATGGCTTGGGGTACCACAACAGACAGCTTGACTCTAGAAATCAATCCTTTCCAATATGCAATAGAAAGCAAATATCTAACACTAAAGGATCAGACCTCGTACTTTATTCTGGACGGTTGAAGTAGATCCCCATTGAGCTTTCCAACTTCAGCTTGAATTGATGAATCACTTCCTCAACAACAAGTAAACAAGACAAGCATACTATATATATTGGTGTTAGATCTATTCTAGCATATATAATCAACAATGTATAAGCACTTGAAGTCATCCATGGATAAAATATTATTTCAAACATACATTATTGGACAGGAAAAGATATTTCTATTAATATAAAATCAGAGATTACAATGGATACAACCTCTTTCGACATGTCTGCGAATTGGAGAAACTGAATCCCCTGCTTGGGCCTCCACCACCTCAATCCTCCATCTCTCGATAGCAATCTCACAAGCAAAAGGAAATCTTGGGAAGAACACAAAAGTGCTCCAAGGGACAAAGGGATGCAGACTCAAGCACAATTTCCAGCAACAATGGACTATAGTTTCTTTGCTCTCAATTCTCTTATATGCCTTCAATGTATCAAAGAGTTCCTTATACAAATTTTCAAAGGGGTAATGAAAGGTCAAATCCAAGCGATCTCAAGGCATATGGAAGGCCAGGATTCAAGTGAGTCAGATCCATGTCAAGGAAACCTCCAAAAGGATTTGGATTTTGTACACATCCCGATGTACGCGGTTTTAGGGGTCAAACCCGCGTATATATGCGATTAGGGGTTTAAAAGTCACGTGTATCATTTTTCACATGTTTATAGGGATGGTATAGGAAAAATCAAAGGATAAAAAATGGTCCAAGGGGTCTAAGGAGTCTGTAGAGGGACATGGGAAGGCCATACCATAGTGATTCACCTGATGTGGTAAAATCAGCTATAACAGATGCCCCCTAATGTGTGAGGTCAAAGGTGTCATACGATGGCCGAATTACATTATAAGTCCATCCTAGAAGTGGAGTGATGAAGGATCCCAAATGGAAGACCAGCCACCCAATTAGCATAGTACAATGATACAACTCTGCACATAACTGTAAATACATATAGCAGTCCCAGATACATAAGAGTACAATGGCCATGAATAGGCATGATACAAAATATCACATAAGTGGTCATTTCCACGTACAATATACATAGATAAGAATCTCCATGATGAAGATATACAAAGGACCATGATCTCCATAATGGTTGAAGATATATAATGGATCAAGATCTCCATAATAGCTGGAAATGTCTGACATATACTGGAATCAAGTCATGAGAGCTGAAATCTCATGAACACTGGCACGATCAAGGAGGTAGCATATAAGAGATGCCACCAATATAAAAGGTCTTCTACACAAACCGCTATGAGTACATGTCCTACTATGTGAATAGAAGTGTCGAGGTCGAACATAGTAGTCCATCGTCTGATTACCAATCATTGATATATACCATTAACAGACACGAGATCACCCACCGATAATGAAAATGGGAATCAAGTTACTAGAGTGCAAACTAACAAGTGTGAATAAATGTGTTGAGGTCGAACACTTGAGAGGATCCATCGATCATGGGACATTGATGTATTGCCAAAAACTGTCGATGGCGAGAGAACCTGCCATTGATGACTGCAAGTCTCAAGGCACTAAAAAATGACTCTAGATTCCAATCCCAGAATAAATGATATGGAGTCAATGGGATGAAATCCACTAGAAGGAGGGAATTAAGGCAACCCCCATCATCCAACATGAGGTACTCAACAAAGCTGTATAATGTGGAAGGACTCGATCATAAGGTGCATGAACTAGTAACTGTACCGGGAATGACTGACATTCAAAGTCAAGATAACTGAGGAATGGATGACTCAGGTTTCAACTTCCTTCGAACAAGAGCATAACGGTGAATGGTGACTGAATAAAGGTAGCATAGACTCGATATACAAAACTGGGATGTCTCTGCAACATAGGAGGCATCGACAAAGGCTCCATGGGGTCTGGAAGCTTAACCAGTCGGTGGAGATAAACTCAGATAAATGAGTACAGCTCCTAAATTCAAACTATAAACCCAACCAATGGATGTGATATACAGTTCTCTGTTCGAAGGTGACACGACTTGACAACTGCCAAAAGATAACATCTTTCCTTGTCCGGCTTTTTGGTTTTTTGATTTTCTTGGACTTTTTCAAATATTCAAAAAGATTGAAAAAGAATAAAACTGCTTTATAGTTACATACTAGGAGGAGATGAGTGTCATATGGGAAAACAAAATAGTTCCAAGCAGTGGAACATACCTATCCTCAATCGAAGGATACATGTGTAGGATAGCGACACTCGGGGGAAAATCCCCTCCCGGTAAAAAATAGGGAATCAAGGTGTAAAGGATATATAAAATGGCTCTGCATGGCTAGACATGAGACAAGCTCGAGCTATATGGCTGAAACTCAATGTCAGGGAAGTCGACATAAGGCTCAATGAGGTAGGAAAAGCTCATGATAATGCAATTACAACTTGACATAAGGGATTCCTGGGGAAATGGCCAGCATAAATTTCAAGAGGAGTATGAAGCTCTTGCTCAAGGACATGGCGAGACTAATAGGGACTCCCAGACCTAAGAAAGGACTCACAACATGGGTACCAAATGCAAAAGGGAGCTAACTGGGACACCCATGTATAGGAAAGCTCTACCATTCATGTAATATCACTTCTAACAATAGCATGAAGGTTCCATGATACCATGGAATGGGTTCGTACCTAAGGTTAAGATGGAATGGTCATAAGGTAATGCATAAGTGCAAGCAGATGTGATATCCTAACCTATATGCTAGTTCAGACATGATACCTATGATAGGAACGAATGGGTCGAAACCTTGGAGAGAGTGTACAAAAAATGGACCCTACATGACAACCATATTAGTCCAGAACAACCTGAAATAGTCAATAAATAATCCAAACTATAGGATATAGGGAGGAATGATCATGACAACTAAACCTAAAGGAAACAACGCAGTGAATGATGGGACATAAAAAGGAATGTAAAGTGAGGTGTAGACCCAACGTTCATGCATCCACTACCACCCCCATGAGGGTGACCACCGGTGTAAAGACCGAGCGAAGGGAATAACAGTCCTCCACAAATGGAGTAGAGGATGGAATATGACCATTCCCAAATCTATGAGCACGGTAAGGGGCTGTGATGCCCCCAAGTCTGACACCAGGGTCCATACTAGGACCAAGGACGGGTGATAGGATACCAGGCATGCCGAAAATAAAAGGAACCGAACTCAAGAGAGCATAAATATACTCAAGTAATGACGATCCCAAAGGCCAACTAGTGTACAAAGAGTAGATTCCTAAGAAAATCTACAGCCAAAATACAAGCAAACCAAGGGGAGGATATGTGAGCTCCCGAATGTAGTAGGTATGTCTCACCTAGGAGAGGCTCGAAACTCCCATACACTACAAGCGGAGGTACGTAACCAATTATAGTGGCCCTCAGCTTCAATGCATAAAGAAATTGTGCTGTCCGACCTCTACCTGGCCGGGACACCTGTAGAATAACCCCTGCAAATAGCCCCTTGATAACCTAGGTAAGGAAACTAAGGTCACCTCAATATAATCAATTCTCAGGTGGACAGTCGTAGGTTGGATTGACCATATGGGCAGGGAAGCAAAGCCCAAAATTCTTGAAAGAGCCCCCAGATACAAATACAATCCTAGAAATATCTCCAGTGCTACTCAGTTACAACCAGGGGTCATCCTAATCATAACCACTCACACTACCTCGTGCTTAACTCTCTTGTAAGAGGAGGATCCTGAGAAACACTAATTATACCAAGGAATTCACTATCTCACACTAGTACAAAAGCGCTGATTTTTCCACGAAGGTTTTCCACGTTTCTTACTTTTTGGTATAAAATACGATGTAACAGGAACGAGGCGTCGCTGTATCCACGCCTAGCCATCGCTGTATCCACGCCTGGACTCTTAGCCATTGCTGTATCCATGCCTGGACTCTTAGCCGTCAATGTATCCATGACGAGCCGTCATTGTATCCACGCCTTGACTTTCTACCGTGGTTGCATTTACATAATCTAATGGCAAGTCATGATGGGGTGGTGAGTTCCTGTAAACATAAACATAAACAAGTGAAAACAAATAAGAATGAATACTTTCTTGGTATTTTATAGAAACATGTTACAAGTACCAATTATATAGACCATACTATGCACGTAATAAAAACAACAATAAAAACCAACTATAATAGTGATTGATCTTGTTAACACAAATCACTACAAAACCGTGTGGGCATTGTACATATGTATTATGCCGCTACATATTGAGTATTGCATGATTATATCGCCCTCGTTCTTAAACCTAGTGGGTGTGTCAACCTTGCCAACAATGAGATTGCACCGATGATGTGAAATAATCTAGTGTTGAGTTGGATTGATAGTGCACATGATGATTCGTTAGAGATGCCACTCAGATGTCTAGTTGAAGAATTCTAGTGACATGTTATATATTAGCAATGAGTTGTACTTCAAGAGAGTGCAATGAGAAACAAGGGTCTTGTCAAAGAGCCTATTGGTAGTCCATCTTTAGCGATTCAGACTCAGATTAATGCTTGGAGCAATCGTCCCCTCATAGTAGCAATGATCCCCATTGCATTAGAGGTAGAAATGTTGGCCTTGAAAGTATTAGATTTCGATGTTGATGCACCGATTAATGGAATCTCAGTTTCACTTGAACAAGTATGAAGTACATAGGTATGCAAGGAATTATCTTGCTTTGACAATGCATAAGAGTTATGTATCCTTGTTCTAAGTGTGCCAAGTGGTATGGTCTATGCCTTGGTCAAAATAAGCTAATGTGTTGTACTGAGAGTCAATATCCATGGGAGGATTTAATTATGCACTGATTTGCTCAAGTAAAAAAAGGAACGTAACATTGTAAGTGCTGAACATTTAAAATTGGATGTATTCGTAGATAGGTTGATAAGTCGAGATTGAAGGCATTATTGTACGTTGCTTGATGATGGCATAAAGGCCATATCAATGAGGTTGAATTATTTGATATGGGTCTTTGAATCGTTCTTTTTGAATGTGTATCTAGATCTTGTCTCCAACTAAGTAGTAGTGGGGCCTAATCCTATCCTTATCATGGTGTGATTTTTTCTTGGTTGAAGTGCATTATAAGATTTTAGATTTCATTTTCTTGGAATTGAACATTTGAATGTATTTATTGAAAGAAGTTGATTTGTTGATTTCCTTAGGGTAGGGAAATATGTATCTTTGTTAAATTCTTTATGCATAGAGACAAAGCTAAAGTTGGGAAGGGCCCAAAATATGCAGATGTTTAAGGGGGTTTCAAGTTGGAAGATATAACAAAATTTAAAGGGGCTATGTTGAGTCATGTTGTGCCATGTTAATTGTAAACATACTGACTTTTTACAATGCTAAACATACTGAGTGTTCAAACCATAAGGATGATAACCTTAATTTCAAACTTAAGATTATCATTCAAAATTAAAATTGATATCACGCTTGCAAGGCAAAATCCAAACTTCCCCGCCCAAAAAGTGGCTCCCGCCCAAAAACAATACAACGCAAGTCAAAACCAATAAAATTAATACCAGGCAGATATCATTGATCGAAGAAAGAAGCGGCAGCAGGAGAGAGCAAGATCAAGGATGAAGGGTAGTAAAGTCCAGCTGCAAGATGCCCACCAAAACCAAGACAGCGAAGCATCAGTAGCCTGCATTCTATGGGATTGGCATGCCAAGCATCTCATCACTGCAGGGGCCGATAACACCATTCTAATCCATTATTATCCTTCAACCTCATCCTCTAAACACATCACCCTTTTCCATCACAAGGATGTAGTCACGGCCCTTGCTATCAACTCCAATGTGAAAAGTCTTTCCTCTGGGTCTTTCGATCACTCTGTTAAGCTCTAGTCTTATCCAGGTAAGATCTACCCATCCTATATGATCTACAGAATCAAAAGTGAGAAATATGAAAAATTGATCGACATTTTATTAGGGTTTTGTTTTGTGATTGAACAATTCAGTTATTCATAGGCCAAAATATCTTGGAGAGAATTATAAATATGAATAGTGATGTATTTGTTCCTGATGGGTTTGTAGACAGGCCATTTAGGAGAAATTGTTTTTTTGTCTTCTATGGCCTGCATTTGATTCTAAATTAACTTCTCTTTTTCAGGGGGTGAGTTTCAGAGCAATGTAACACGGTTTACTTTGCCTATACGATCTCTGGCCTTTAAGAAGTCCGGTGAGTTACTGGCTGCTGCAGGGGATGATGAAGGCATTAAGATAATTAGCACCATAGATAGTTCCATTGCAAGGGTGCTCAAGGTCCACAATGGACCTGTTACTAGTCTTTCTTTCGACCCCAGAAACGAGTTCTTGGCATCTGCAAACAGTGATGGCACAGTCATATATTGGTAGCTTTCAACTAGGAAAATTGTACATACATTGAAAAAAATTGCACCGAATACAAATTCCAATCCGGCAGCAAGTTTAAATCAAATCAGTTGGCGTCCTGATGGTGAGATGCTGGCTGTTCCGGGAAGGAAGAGCGAGGTTTCAATGTATGACAGGGATACTGCAGAGAAGATGTTCAGCCTCAAAGGTGGGCATTCAGATACTATTTGTTTTCTGGCCTGGTCGCCTAATGGGAAGTACATTGCCACAGCTGGGGCTGATCGGCAGGTCATGGTTTGGGATGCTGATAGGAGGCAGGATATTGATAGGCAAAGGTTTGACAATCCAATTTGTTCAGTTTCCTGGAAGCCCAGTGATAATGCATTTGCTGTGATTGATGTGTTGGGCAGATTTGGGGTTTGGGAATCCCCTATTGCATCTCATATGAAATCCCCTGCAGATGGTGCAGAGCGCTATGAAAACATGGAAGATGAAGACTCTTTCATGGCTGGATATAAAGAAGAGCTGGACGATAGTGTATCTGGAAGCTTGGATGGGATAGGAAATAACGATGATGATGATGATGACATGGGTAAGATTCCAAGGAAGATATTACAAAAGAAGCCTTCGGTGAAGGTTGAAAAGGGCAAAGAAGAGAGCAATGCAAAGGTTCTCAAGAGTGGTCAAGACTCATTCAAAGTAAAATCAGCAATGCAAGAAACATTTCATCCTAGTGCAACACCGCGGCAATCTGGGAAGCGGAATTTTCTTGCTTATAACATGCTTGGATTATACCCAGTCACATTCTATTCCTCAATGGTTGGAGCATGTTTTCACCTGGTCCTTTTTACTTGTTGAGTACAATTTCCATTTATGGATTGCAATTTGCAAGCTTGTCCTCTATGAATTAAGAATAAAATAGACATCTTGAATCCCCCCCCCCCTCCGAAGAAAATAGACATCTTGAATATCCCCCGCCCCCCCATCCAGTAGCTGTAGCTGTATATTTCCCTGAAAACTCAAAAATAGTAATTTCATTATCAAATATATAGATCTAGTTGATGGTCTGGAGTCAGGTAACCTATAGACCAGGACTGATCCTTCTAATGAAGTTAGGTAAAGGACTAACCCTGCTAGCTAGGTGAGACCTTTCATTAGCCTAATGAATGTAAGTGCATTTCCTTTGCACAGTTCATTTCAGGTAAATGAAGCTTCTTACCCCGCCTGATGGACGTTTAGTTGAAAGCTTTGCTCCCAAATTCATAGCTAGATATAATGGGTAATGTATTGAAAGAGAGCATAGGTTATCCCTTGATCTGGGAAAATGTTTGCTTATCATTTACCTGTGCATAGAGTTGGGTTGTCCCACCCTTTTTCGGGGCTGACCTACTAATTTGTATATATATCATGTTCTGATGACATCAATGCAAATTAATCCCCTAGGAGTGAGGAGTGTGTACAAGCTGGTGTGCATGTGTCATGGGGGCAGGCTGGAAGCTCTTTGTAAAATCACTGTCTCTATCATTGTCTATGCGAGTGACACCATGACACAAATATTTTGATAGGGTGGGCTAACTGTAGATTTTGATTGATTTAGAAAATTTGGGCCTTGGGTGGCTTGAAGTGAAATCTCATCACTATCTACTTTGAAAACAGGTCTAATTCATGAGAGAGGGAGGAGCAAAATCCACTATGCCAAGGGATGTAGAATCCTTGGTAAAAATATGCATAAGACAAATAATGTAAAGAAAGAGGCTTCTATTTTCTAGCATAACATGCACCAATGGACACATTCACATTTAAAAGGAGAGAGAGAAAACAGAGATAGCCACCATGCAGGATGATGATATTGACCAGACTACTTATTGCACCTAAATCATCTATCACCATGATAGCAAGGAAAAACAGAGAAGAGTTTCCTCATAGCAGAGTTGCAATTCTATTTTTATACAATAGGGATTTACTATTTTCTTAGTGACCAAAATGGGGCATAAGCCTGCTAGAGGTGAGCCATTAGATCAGACATACTTTGTTTCATTGCATAGTTCTATGTCAA